>VUYV01000402.1:242124-256238 GCA_008711295.1 Anarhynchus alexandrinus
TTTACTTTAGTGCAAGCTGGTTTCAATGAGCACAGCCAGTTTGCATCAGCTGAATTTATCAGTGTGATGAACCCTGTTCTGGTTTGTACCACCCCGAGAAGCGTTCCTCCGCTGGGCTGTGAACCACTGCAAACGAGGGCACGTTTATCTTGATTTTCCCCAAGAGCGCTGCTTATTTGTCAGGGGGTGGCCCTGAGCACTGGCTGATTGATAAAGGTGAGCGTCCCGTTTGTTAGCGCAATAGCTGAAATAGGTTTGGTTTTTGCTGCAGCTGTCAGCTGACGGCCGTTCCCAGGTGGAATAAAAAGTTTAGGTGACACATTGCTGTGAGTGCGTAAATGAAAATACAGCTGAAAATCCTGTCCGCTCACAGAAGCACAAATGCACCTCATGTACGTGCGCACCTGAAATGTAAAATTCTGAAAACTATTTGCATGGAAAAAGCAGCAGTGTGGAACCCCTCAGCCCCGGTTTGTCCCCCCCAGTTGGATTCGTGCCACGCGGGATGAGCGTTAGAAGCGTTAGACGGGACACCAGGACCTCTCTGGAGGTGGACGATGTCCGAGTCAATTATTTTCTCTCCCAGGAATTTATCCTGTTTTCATCAGGAAAATGCGTTTGTTGTCGGAAAGGGGCCCGATGGAGCAGAGGTACGTTAGTGCCCACAGAAACTACCAGCGCCGACCCCCAGCTCGTCACAAAGCCCGCCGGCTCCCCAGTTCCCTCCTGCCTCTCAGTTACACATGGGAAAGCCTCATGGGAAACTATATGTTTTTCACACCATTTTTAAGCACATGTGATGTGAAAATATGTATTGAAAAACGGGGCTGGAATGAGCACTGGAACTCTGCTTAATCGGCTGGGAATACGGAGGCTGTGACATGGTGCTTTAATAAAACATCAGGTCCAACTCATTGTACGGTAGGTGGCTCCTGGGGCACACCCCCGCGGCTCGCTCAGTAAATCCGAAGTGTGCCCTGTCTCCACGGGGCAGCTTAATTCAAGTGTTCAGTTGTTGATATAAAAACCTTCTGGCTGGGTGCTGTAAAACTGGCTTTGGGCTTGTACCCGCTGCTTTGTTCAACGGAGCGCACCGCGTCCCTCATAGGAACATTGCAAACTGCGTTAGTGGAAGAAAATGCAATTTTGATTCGGAAGCCTTCCCTTGTTTCCAAAAACCAACAAAACTCCCCAAACCCTCTGCCCCTCTACTCCGTTTTTTACCCTCTACTCCACTCTGGTGAGACCCCACCTGGAGTACTGCATCCAGCTCTGGAGTCCCCAACAGAAGAAGGACATGGACCTGCTGGAGCGTGTCCAGAGGAGGGCCACGAGGATGATCCGAGGGCTGATCCTCATCCTATGAGGAGAGGCTGGGAGAGTTGGGGCTGTTCAGCCTGGAGAAGAGAAGGCTCCGGGGAGACCTTATTGCGGCCTTCCAGTGCCTAAAGGGGCTCCAGGAGAGCTGGGGAAGGACTTTTTACTGGGGCATGGAGTGATAGGACGAGGGGGAATGGCTTCAAACTGGCAGAGGGCAGGTTTAGATTGAACATTAGGCAGAAGTTTTTCCCTGTGAGGGTGGTGAGGCACTGTCCCAGGTTGCCCAGAGAGGTTGTTGAGGCCCCATCCCTGGAGGTGTTCAAGGCCAGGCTGGACGTGGCCTTGGGCAGCCTGGTGTGGTGGGAGGTGTCCCTGCCTATGGCAGGGGGGTTGGAACTCGATGATCTTCAAGGTCCTTTCCAACCTAAACCATTCTATGGTTCTATGATTCTGCACCTCACACCCTTCATCTTCAAACCAGGAACCACAACTCAAGCTTACCTAGAGCCCGGGGTGATCAACAACCATGGTCACAGAGCTGGGGAACATTTCTGTTCAGAAGCTTTAGAAATCAAGTGAGGGGCTTGAGCTCTAACAGATCTGCTACAGCTTCCCGAAAGGGGACGTGAAGGAGCAGAGCTGTTACAAACTGGTCACGTTGTGGTGCTGCTGAGCCCCACTTCATCTTTTCTGAAGGACGAATCCTGTTCCCCCACCCCCAGAAGGGCGGTCCCGTCACAGTCACCTCGGTAGGAGCTGATGGTCAGCAGTGTGGGAGAGTGACTATGGCTATGCACGTGGCGCAGTGTGGATTTGGGTGGGATGGAAGGGATGGAAGTGAGATAGTGGGTAATGATGAATCTGGAGTGGGCAGCAACTCCACTTCATCTGCTGCTTGAGCTACTGGTTTTGAGGTGGAGTGACAGGAACCATCAGGTGGAGCTGATGTGCCCGTTGGGGGACTCTGAGCCCCGGGCAGCAGAGGACAGCGAGGGGAGGGATCTTGCCCTTCGGAGGAGAACAAGTTTCCTCTCCGAGAATAAACGTAACCGCAGTCTCACGGCACATTGATCTGTGAGGAAACCGTCAGAGCTGCGGGTCAGGGGTGGTGGTAACCGTGGGGGGCTCTGCTCGGAAGCACGGACTGCTCCCCCCACCCAGAGCGCTGCCTTGAGTTGAGCCGTAGTTATCAAAATAAGTGCAGGAAAGGTTCGAGTGCTCATGAGTACTCACTCATAGAGGCAGAGAGGATGTAATGACGTGAAGACCACGCATCTTACACCAAGAAGAAGCAACCCCCCCTTTTTTTTAAACGAAAGTTAAGTGGGACTTATCAACTGATTTTTAGCTTCTAAAATGTTCACAATAAGCTTTATGAAAGCCTCGAACGGCGTTAGGTTTGTGCCAGCTGTCTTAGAAGAGCCTGTAGAGGAAGCCCCGTAACTATAGATGGGTGAACATGAGGAAAACTATAGATGGGTAAACGTGAGGAAAAAAGAAGCAAAAATAGTGGCTAAGCTGGTAAACAAGAGAATCCATTCAGTAGGAGCAGCGTCGGTGCCAGAGCAGTACAGCTTTTGTAAAGATCGGTGCTGCCAAGGCTTCGTTCCTTGGGGAGCTTCCAAAGCGCAGCTCCGCCGAGACTTTTGTGAACTGCTTGGCTTAACATTGATATTCTGCTCTGATACGGTTTTTAAAAAGAACGTCCTCTGCGACCCAAAGGTCGGGTACGTGGCAGAGCTCTCCTCCCTGCCCCGGAGCCTCCCGGGCATGGGAACGCCTCGGTGCCTCCAGTGCTGGGAAGAAGCATAAAGTGATAATGTTCCAGATGTAGTGATAGGAGGGGCGATGAGGAACGTTGATGGGAGGAGGACAGGTATATTGTTTACACTGCCAGATGCTGCTGGGCCTCTATAAAGCGTACTTGTGCGTAGTACTGGTGTGTGGGAACCACAGCCAGGAGCGAAGGCGAGAAGAGGGGAAGGGTGTACCCTTTGGAAAGAATTTGGGGTCGCTGTAGGAAATCACACTGAATTAGAGCTTCCCGGGAGACCCCGTGGCTTTCTGGAGAAGCGGATTAGCCTCGTGGGGTCAGCGCGTAGCCTCGGTGAAGCTGGCCTGAGAAGAGCTGCTCCCAGATGTGGCATATTCGCATCTGCAGCAGTTGGTGCAGCGCTGGGGAAGGGGCACGGAAAAGCCGAGGCAGCGGTGGGAGCCACGAGCCAAGAGCTGGTTTCGGTGGGGTCCGTCAAGGAGGTGATGAGGAGAGGTTGTCTATGGCATGCAGGTGTGTTTAGGAGAAGTTTCTATCAGCGGCAGGGATTCTGGCTGGATCGCCGACCAGGCTGCCTGAGGACAGCAGGAACCCTGGCAGGGGTCACGGAATCACGGAATTTTCAGAGTTGGAAGGGACCTCTAGAGCTCATCCAGCCCAACTCCCCTGCCAAAGCAGGACTGCCCAGAGTACAGCACTCAGGACAGCATCGAACCGAGGCACTGACGTTACCGAGTTCTCTCTTGTGCCATGGTTGCTGTCTCTCCCAAAGACGTTTGTTGGCCAGAGGAGTCGCTGGGTCAGTGTAGGAGTACCTGAATGACGCTGAGTTTTGCCACGTAAGAACCAAAGCGGGCCGAGCGGGGGGTCCCCGGCGTGCCTGAGGCTCAGCTCCTTCCTCCAGCGCTGCTGCGTTTCGCTTGAGCGCGGGGCTGAGCCGTCTGCGAAGGCGGTGAGATGAGCTTTGGGCTGGGGTTCGGAAAATTCCTTCCTCATCACCGTTTTCGCTAGTATTTGTTAACAATTGACACTGGCAAAAACTCAGCAAGCACAAGACCCTGCAGAGCAGAGGTGCTGTAGAGGCTGTGTTCTGCCCCCCCTGCGTGGAGTAACGTGGGTTTGAAGGGGGTCACCTGCTCTGGCTGTGGGCTGCAGCCCCACGGAGGTCTCCACTGGTGGAGGACAACTGCATGCCCCTGCCCAGGCTTCTGCCCGAGCTCTGGGGTGTCCCAGCACAACCCCAGAGCTCCCCCAGAGCTCCCAGTACTCCTCCAAGCCAGTTTCTTGACTGGAGGAGCGAGCAGCCCGCAGGATCCCGGTCTGCGGTGCCGCGGGCAGGGGGGGACCAGGATGGTGCCCTGCCGGCTCCCCGCCAGCGGCGGCACCTCCGATGGGGACCAGTGTCCCGCTGTACCTTTGTGTCACGGTCAGCAGAGACGGGGTTGGGTCTAGCACAGAAACACGAGCCCTCCCCTCGGAATGGGCTCTCTCCTGCAGCTCATGAGCGACGCTATCTGGCCGGCGTTCCTCGTAGGGTCCCCAGCCCGTTAGCTTGTAGGCGCTGGGGTCCAGGTCCCAGACCTGTTCGGGACGTCGGCTTCGCCTTGTACCAGGCAGCAGTAAGGAACTGAGGTGTTTTGCTGCTCTTGGGCAGAACTTGGAGCGCGTGTGCCCTGCCTGCGCCGGCGGAGGGCTGTGCGCGTCCTCGCCGCCACCTCCCTTCCCGCCCAGGGGCTCTTTCACCGCTTTTGATGGGATTTGTTTGAATGTTCGCAGCAAAACTTACTGCAGACAAACAGCTGTATCTCCCGCTCAGGGATTTCAGTTAATCAGTCACAAATTTAGGTTTTTAGACAATGTGATGGTTCAGGTTCCAGCCGTTGTGGCAGGGTGTTGGGGGGCAAAAACGACTCACGCAATCTCACTACCGCTGTCCGGGGGTTGTGCTCGGCCCCGATACGCTTTACGAGCGGGGACACCTATTTGCTGTGAGGTGGGATCAGCCCGGCCCCGCAGCGAGAACAGTCACCTGCCTTGCCGTGTCCACCTGATTTTGCTTCTGTCTACGGCGGGATGGGTTGGAAAAAACCAAACAAAGAAACCCCACCAGCCCCGGTGAAACAAACGGTGGATCTTCTCTCTCGGTTCTCTGGCTGGGATCGAAGAGCTCCACTCTTTTCAGGGAAAATTGCGTAAATGGTTTCCATTCTTTATCCCACAACTCTCATTTCAGTATGCTGTGGGTTTTCTTTAAAAAAAAAACCCAAAACTTTGAAGAGCTCTGGAGTCAGTTGTTAACTCACAACAAATCTGCTCTGAGTTTCGGACGAGCAGCGTTGACTATGTGGAGCTTTGAAAATGCGTGACCGCTTTGATGTTCCGCAAAAAAGTATTGGAGAGCCTGAACTTGGGGTTTTTTTGTTTGATTTTTCGTTATCTGGGACTGGAGTGTGGGTACACGGACTGGTTTCACTGTTGCTTATTACGGCAGCTTCAACTTGTATTCTCCTTGGGAATAGAAGTTGGATCTGGAATCTTTCTGCCTCTGCATGCGTGATGGTCGGGCGAGGGACCGCGATTGTCTCCCGGCAGCAGATTAACGCTGACCAAATACATTCAAACATTAACCTCGTGTTTTTGTTTTCAGTGGGACCTCTCCTCTTGCATGCCTGAATGCTATGTTACATACAAACTCCCGAGGGGAAGAGGGCATTTTCTATAAGGTCCCGGGGCGCATGGGAGTCTACACTCTGAAGGTAAGTGTCTCGGCTGGGCGGTCTCCTTTGAATGCTCAGGTGACTTTTATCCATTTGAAAATCCGCTGGATAAGGATAACCCTGAATCATAGAACCATTGAGTGGTTTAGGTTGGCAGGGACCTTAAAGGCCATCTCGTTCCACCCCCCTGCCCTGGGCAGGGACACCTCCCACCAGCCCAGATTGCTTCAAGCCCCGTCCAACCTGGCCTTGAACACCTCCAGGGATGGGGCAGCCACAGCTTCTCTGGGGGATTTGGTCCAGTGCCTCACCACCCTCAGAGTGAAAAGTTTCTTCCTAATAGAGGGAAGAAGGAACTGTTCCTCACTAGCATGAATTCCAGATGCAAGCACTGGGTCTTCGTGCTGCTGCTGGTGAGCACCTGCGTGCTGAAAGTACAGCTGAAGGTGCTGGGTTTGTTCTCAGTGGTGTGGTGTGCTGATATTAGTTACTATCCCAGAAATAAAAGGGTAATTAAAATTGTGATGAAATTTTAGCCCTAAAAGGGTAACTTCATCGTCACTGATCTCAACTCATCTCTAGAAATGAAAAATGACCTTTTGCTCAGTCTATCAATAGTAGGCAGAGAACATTTGTAGGGGAAAAGTGTAGATTCCCTGATTTATCTGATTAATATCTTTAAAAATAATCTTTATTTGAAACCTTTTCCCCAGTTAAACTACTAGAAGGAACCCAGCTCACGCTGTTCTTGATTTTCTGTCACTTTTTCTCTGAAGACTGTGCCATAAGATAGGACTCCTCTCCCTACACATAGACCTCTCCAGTGTAGGTGTCTCCGCGGGAACCGCTTTCTGTGCTCAATAGAGAGAAATAATAGTTTCTAAGAGGCGATTGATCTCATCCTAAAATATTCAAAATAGATGAGAAACTGCTTTGCAAGTGCCGGTTAGTTTACCAAGGAAATCAACTAAGACTTGCCCAGAAAAAGATGTCCCCATTGTCAAAGTTGAGCTCAGCTGAATCCTGTTCCGGCTGTCTCCTCCGCCCTGTAAAAGCCCGTTGCTCCTTGGGTATTTGTGTGTAAGGTGACAACAGGGGACGCCCCGTTGGGGGCGGTGCGTTGGTGCTGACGTGCTGTTAGAGTGAAACATCTTCAGAGCGTCCGAAAATGCCATTGCAAGGCACCCGGCAAGCTTCTCGCTTCGAGCATCATCGTGCTGAGCAGAGGCTGAGCTGATTTCAGCGCACCAAAGTGAAAATACATAAAACTCCCTTTTGATAACGTGTGTGTTTCGGGTAAGGACTGTCAGAGACAGAAGGGAAAGCAGTTATCTGTGTGCTGGTAAACTGTGCTAATTCTTGCACCGTTTGTTTCGCTACAGGAAAGTATAAAGTCTTAGATTTTAGGAATAAAGAACGCAGGTCCTAATTCCGGACTGGGAAAGGAGTGTTTTGTCAGAACGTCATGACTCGGAAAAAGATTTTGATCTGGGAGTAGACAAGTAATCATAGAATCATAGAATGGTTTAGGTTGGAAAGGACCTTGGAGACCATCGATTTCCAACCCCTCTGCCATAGGCAGGGACACCTCCCACCAGCCCAGGTTGCCCAAGGCCACCTCCAGCCTGGCCTTGAACACCTCCAGGGATGGGGCCTCAACAACCTCTCTGGGCAACCTGTGCCAGTGCCTCACCACCCTCACAGGGAAAAACTTCTTCCTAATGTTCAATCTAAACCTGCCCTCTTCCAGTTTGAAGCCATTCCCTCTCGTCCTATCACTCCATGCCCCAGTAAAAAGTCCTTCCCCAGCTCTCCTGGAGCCCCTTTAGGGACTGGAAGGCCGCAAGAAGATCTCCCCGGAGCCTTCTCTTCTCTGGGCTGAACAGCCCCAACTCTTTCAGCCTCTCCTCATAGGAGAGGTGCTCCAGCCCTCGGATCATCCTCGTGGCCCTCCTCTGGCCACGCTCCAGCAGGTCCATGTCCTTCTTCTGTTGGGGACTCCAGAGTCATTGTCAGTGAATTCTGTGTTGTGATGTGGCAAAGCTGTGCTGAAAAGTTTCAGAGAAGAATAAAATAATTCACCATGTAAAAAAAACGTCCCGTTTGAAAGATTGCGAGCACGTTGCAGCGGGGCGGGTCATAGGCAAAGTCGGTGTCTGGAGGTTAAATCTGAGCAAAGCCAAGGCTGAGCGTGCGTTTGAGCCACGCGACGCGCTGTCTGAGTTACCGTGGCAGCTCAGTTTGGTTTGCTCGTGACACCTGCAAGTGAAGACTGATTATATTTCCTAATGTTAACCTTCAGCAAAACGCCAACATTATTTAACTCAGTGTAGAAGTCAGTTGATTAAAAGTAATGATTTGTATTGCTCAGGAGGTTGGACTAGCTGCCGAGTTATCCAAAGGCGCGTTGTGTCCTGCGTATCTAAAGCCACCACGGTTTTGTGGTCATCTTTCCTTCCTTGGGGCTGGAGGTGGGAACCTCCGGAGCAGCGAGAAGGCCGGGATGGCAGGACGAGGGAGAGTCCCACGTCCCCTGCGCCGCGTTCCGCCCCAGCGCAGCGCCAGGAGGGGCCTGGGGCTCGTGGAGAGGATGGGTTGAGGGAGAAATCCTGTGGAGGATCCATGAGTAACGAAGCCCGATGGCTTACGTAGCAATTAGAAAGCTTTGAAGAGCAGGGCTGCCCGTTCCCTGTGTTCCAGCGCCGTGGGGTGAAGCGGAGCCAGGTGTCCAGGAAATCGCACTGCCGAAAAGAGAAAGCTGCTGATGGCAAAGGACGCGGCGGGGGAAGCGAAGGTGCTCTTCCATTTCTGCTGCCTCGCTGAGCCGGGTTACGGTCGCTGAACTCAGTAGGAAGGACGCTGGTACGCTGCCGGCACCTTCCTTTCATTTTTTTTCTGAGACTTGATGATCAAGATCCGTAAAACGGATCGGAGGATCGTACCCAGGGGATCCGTCAGTTCTGTGAAATACCGTTCAAAGGGTTGGGTGCTTCTGGAGGTGTTCGCTTAGCACCGGTGGCGCTCCAGAGGAGGTCTCCTAATGGCAGCTAGCAATTGAACTAAATGTCACATTAATTTTTATTAACGTGGTTTTATTGTTGCTCTTTTTTGTCCCTTTGTTTCCAAGTACCTAATCATCTCCTTTCCCTGAACCTGGTCTAATTATAGTCCTCAGAAGCGCCTGGCGGTGCAGCACGCGCTGCGTGCCTCGGCGGTGCTGAGCGGGTACTCTGCCAAAGCAGAGCAGGCACGGCGCGGTGCGCGGCTCCCGGCCAGCGCGGCCGCTTGCTCCACTAAGCTGCAAGGGTTGGTTTAAGGAGGGCTGAGGTCGGGTCCAGAGCTGATGGATGGGATTCTCTTCTGCAAGGCACAACGTATTTTTGGCAGCAGCAAGCAGGGTGGATGTGGGGGACGTACAACCTGGGAGACGCTCACGCCTGACGGTAATGATACAGGCAGCAAACTCAACCCCAAAACGGCTGTTTCAGTGGTCTAGAGATAACAGCCAAGCTTTGCATGGGGAGGGGGAAGCAAAGAATAACATTTAATCTCTTTAAAACTGATTAGATGCTCCAGACTTGCTCTGCTGCTGAAGGGCCGTGGGACACCCCAAATCAGCCAGCGGTGCTCTGCTGCGGCGGCGCTGAATCTCGAGGCGAGCTGCACTGGCCCCAGCGAGGATGTGTTGGTCGCCGCTCGTCCAGCCTGGACAGTCCCCTGGGGAAAATTAGCTCCAAGTACTCCTAAATACTACAGAATAAAACAAATTGCCGTGACCTTTAAGGACTTGTAGCAAAAGTGCTGAGTTTCTGGTAACTTCTCATATTTGAATTTCTTGTAGCTGGTATTTTTCCTGGGTTGCGAAGGCTGCACGCACGGGCTGAGCCTGGGGGGGCTGATGTTTTTTTGTTCCCCCACTTGGGTCCTCCCCCACCCCCTTCTCTCAACTTTCCTTTCGAAGCTTTGCATCATCCCACAGCAGCCCCCCGCCAATATCCCAAATCCTCATTTTCCTCCGTTTCCCCATCGTATTACTTCCAAAGTTCATGTTGGCCCTCTCCGGAGCATCTGGAGGTGGCGGGTGGCCCATCCGTTACTGACCGGAGCCTCCTGGTCTTCGGCGTTGTCTCTGGTACCCCCCGCTGATCCGTCTGTGTCTCTGTATTTGTATTTCTGGCTTCCCCCTGTGCTTTGCGTTGCAAAGACCCGTGACTGGGTGGTGGTAGTGGAGCTGATGCGCTCGCTTTCCATGGGCGCTCGTCGGATTTAGACTGAAAATTGATGTGCTGACGCTGAGAAACGGGAGTCGTTTTGGCAGGAGGTTGAGCAAAAAAAGATGAAAGAAGTAAAAAGTAAAACAGAAAAATCTAAACAAAGCCGATGTGCGAGGCACACACAGTGTGCGTATTTGCCTCAGACTTTTTTCACTTCTGGATGCCCTCGTTTCTCCTGGATTCCTCTGCGTCGCTGCCATGGAGGGGGAGTGCTGGGGGTGCCTTTGCCGAGGAGGGACGCGGGGCGGCTGCAGGTGCTCCCTGTCCCCTCCTTCAGCCGCGCTTGCCCCCGGGGCAGCCCGCGAGCTCCCCGTCCCATGGCACGGCAGCGCCCGCGGGGTCCCTGCTTGCGCTGAGCTTTGCCTTTGTCCCAGCAACCACTCATCGTGCCGAGTCGGAAGTCCAGTACGTCGGTTCAGTGACCTTCACGTAGACCTCTCATCCCAACTGGGTTTTTGCACATGATGGTTTCCAAGTGTGCCAAGTTTCTCTCTGCCACCTCAGGTTTGTTGGTCCCAAATTCATTGCTGACGTTGAATACGAAATAGCATCTGTCCCAGCAGCAGGCTGGAAGATTCCAGTCTGGAGGAATACTTTTAACGTGATATTTGGAGAAGTCTGACTAGTTCAGCTTTTACCACAGATACTAAAACCAGTGCACACCATCTTACCGGCTGCATTTCTAGGACTGATAGCTAAGAGACCAAATTTTATTTGATTATTGAGTATGGTTCTCTAGAAGGAATAAGTTCACTTATTGAAAGAAGAAGTATAGTGTAGAGAAGATGGTTCTGCAGTTGAGAGTTCACTTCTGCTTTGAAAGCAGAACTTGCAGGAGGGTGAGCTGCAGGTGCACGCCGAGTTGGTATTAGTGGAGATCTTACACTGGTGTCTTGCATGGAAATGTCGAGAAAACGCAGGATCCACAGTGCAGACTGGACAGCACATCAGAAGATACTGGTGAAGACCTTTCACTGGTAGGAAGAGGCCCAGCTGGAAGGAGACTCCCTGGTGACAAGTGATAGGACGAGAGGAAATGGGTTCAAGTTGTGCCAGGCAAGGCTTAGATTGGATATTAGGAATTTTTTTTTCACTGAAAGGGTTATCAAACATTGGCAGAGGCTGCCCAGGGAGGGGGTGGAGTCACCGTCCCTGGAGGTGTTTAAAAAAAGGGTAGATGTGGTACTTGGGGACATGGTTTAGAAGTGGTTTTGTCAGGTTACGTTAATGGTTGGACTTGATGATCTTAAAGGTCCCTTCCAACCTCAGCAATTCTATGATTCTGTGAGAGCCATTGACATTGTACGGCCTCCGTGAGCCAACGGGGCTGCTGTCTGCAGAAGCAAGGGGAGGTTGGAGTCGCAGGATGGTGGTGTGGGAAGGGACCTCTGGAGATCATCTTGTCCAACTCCCTGTTTAATAGGGGATCAACTAGAGCATGTAGCTCAGGACCATGTTCAGTCATGGTCTACTTCTGAGTTCCTACAAGGATGGAGACCTCCAGCTTCTCTGGGAGCCTCTTCAGTGTTTCATCTCTCTTGCAGTAGAGAAGTTTTTCCTTACATGGAATTTACGTGTTTCAGTTCGTGCCTGTTGCCTCTCTCCCTTTCACTGGGCACCGCTGAGAAGAGTCTGGCCCCATCGTCTTTACCCCCTCCCACCAGAAATGCCAAGTCAGGAAGAGCCAAGGAGCCCAGGTTTTCCAGCTGCTGGTGCGTTCCCCCGTGCCGGCAGGAGGGGAAGGCAGCCCATGCTTCCTAAACAGATGAATGAAATTCCTGAAACAGATAAATGTGTAATTACTGCATCTCAGGTGACTAAATTATCTTTGCAAAGGTTAAGCTATAAAGGAGGTTTAACGACGGGAGTGTCAGCAGTAGGAACACACAAGCTTAATCTTTGTCGACTTTGGTGACACTGGATAAAGAAAGGACTTTTTTCCTGCTTTTGGTGATATCTTCTCTTCCGCTGCAGTTTACAAGTCACTTTTAGTGGGCAGTTAAAATAACTTTATTTGTGAAGCGCAAGATGAAGATGCAATTGAATACCTGAACCTATTAGTGCACCTTGCTGATGGGAGAAGTCTGGAATTAATTAAATTGATAACACCTGTGGTGTCTTAGGTACTTTTTGGCATTACCCGTGGAGATTAGTCATCGCTCTAATTCCAGAGAAAGTACAAGAAATCAGTTGTCTCTGGTTAAGGGAGAGGTGGTTACATGTACTTTTCCCAGAGGGTATTAAGAGGAGGATTTTGTGCTGTCTGATGCTGTGCCGTGGGGATGAGCTGCTGCCTCCGGCCGCGGTCCTGCCCGCCTTGGCTCGGCGCCTCTGCGGGGCGTCCCCAGCAGCCTTGGGCAGTTGGGCAGTGGTGACACTAACGACCACAGCCGAAGACCTCATCAGCAGAAAACAGTTTGGTGGCACTGATTAGCGCTAACCTGCAGTGTCGTTAAAATCTGAATCCGGCGGGATAATCACTAGAGGGCAGTCTGGGTTTAGGTGTGGACCGGGCGAAAACCGCTGCGGTTCTCTCCGCTGGCGCTTGAGGTGGGGGGTGAAGCCCCAGCGCCCAGCCTGCGCTCCGGCCACTGGTTTTGCGAGGACCGGTGGCGGCAGGGCAGGGGCTGCGGAGGACCTGGCTGGAAAATGATGCTGCCCGTGGCGGTGGGACACCGAGACATCAAACTGTTCTTCTGTTACGAAGTGCAAAACTTGAGTGGATGTTTGAGCACGTGGCGTTGGTGATGAGGGGTGGCGAAGACAGCTACAGCGGGTGCGTAAGGGAGGGCGTACCCGTGAAGTGGTGGCGAGGGCGGTGTAAGGATGGTAAATACTTTATATGAACTCACAGAAGACAGCGCAAGTGTTTAAGTTCTGACGAAAAACATCCACAATCGGTGCTTGGTAAATAAAACTGCTACTTGTAAGTGTTTTATTAACTGGAAGAGTCTGTTGTGGATTGGGTAACTGTCTCTGTGCCTTCCCTTTGCAGAAGGATGTTCCAGACGGGCTGAAGGAGCTCTCGGATGGCTCAGAGGAGAGCAGCGATGCCCAGTCCGACTCTCAGAGCTCCGAGAACTGCAGCAGCAGCAGCAGCAGCAGCGACGGGTGCAGTAACAAAGATGGGAAGAAAAGCAGATGGAAAAGGAAAGGTAATTTTCCTTTTCAGGAGTGATAATTTTAACACGATCTGTGTCTGTGAAGGACTTTAGGGTTTTTTTTCCATCACATCTGTTGCCTTATAAAGACGGGCTGTTACAGTGGCCTGAAATCTGCCGGTACCATTTGTGCACGTGATTGAACTCCTGACGCCACTGCTGTTTCACTGCTGCGGGCAGCGAAGGAGAGGAGGTGTCTGTAATTCGGTGTAAAAAGGCGTTTACACAGGTCACTGACCAGCGTGCCGTGCTGCACACCCCGGGGCAGTGCATCTGCTTCTTCCAGGCTTTCCTGCCACCTCCCTGCCTTCCCGAGAGCATTGCACCGTGTCCTTAACCAACAATCTGAGCGACTGCTCAGTGCTGCGGCGGCGCCGCCAGTGGGGAGAAGGACGTTAACCGCACGTTGTCGGAGGTTGTCCGCTGCAGGACGGCTCGGCATCCACCCGCCTCTGTCCTGGTTCACAGTAGGATCAAGAAGCGGGTGGTTACAGTGTACTTCTCCATGTCACACTGGGAAGGGAAAGCGGTGTTTCTGGATGCGTTTAGGTCTCAGAGGTCAGTCTCCAAAGATGCCAAACCTGAATTTCATGCTTCCGAACATAAATCACCCACGGGTTGCTTTGCGCTGACAAAATTCCTGAGTAAAATGAAAATTTCTTTTAACATGCTAACGTATTCTAACTGCGTGTTCTGCTCCACTGTTGCCTTCTCCAGACAAGATGCCGTGTTTGCACCCTTTGGGAGGTGCGGGATGAGAGGTGTGTAATGACTTAACTGCTCCTCTATGTAGCTGGAATGATGAACTGAGAGCATTTCTGCAACTGTTCTTGCGTAACGAGCTAAGTTCATCGAATCTCACAGAATG
>VUYV01000402.1:256487-293729 GCA_008711295.1 Anarhynchus alexandrinus
GTTACCCCTCATCCCATGGCTCCCCTCCCTGATGCAGAGTCCCTCCCCAGCTCTCCTGGAGCCCCTTTAGGCACTGGAAGGGGCTCGGAGGTCTCCGCGGAGCCTTCTCTTCTCCAGGCTGAACCCCCCCAACTCTCCCAGCCTGTCCTCCCAGCAGAGGGGCTCCAGCCCTCGCAGCAGCTCCGGGGCCCATTCGTGGATGACAGGTTTTTTGCACAGCACCCATGCAGAGCTGGGATTTTGGCTTGCAATATTAGCTGAATTTCACCGAGAAAAGGTCCAATCCTGCCAGTTCTGGGCACCCCTCCTCCTGGTGCGGGTCGGAGCTCACCCCGAGCCTGCGGCGGCGGGCAGGGGGCCGTGGGGCGAGCAGGAGCGCGGCTGGCAGTGCCCCCCGAAGCCGCCGGGGTTAGCCGCGGTCAGGAAACGTGTGCTGTTGGGACTTCCCTGGTAAACTCCATCTTCCGGCAAAAGGAGACGATGGGCTTGTGCGGCGTGGCCGTGCGCTGTCCCTCTGCACGGGGCAAACGCGCCCCGCTCGGTGCCGGTGGGTGCTGCTGTGTCAGGCGTCGCCGGGGGAAGGGGGCGGCCGCACCGGGGGCTTTCCCCACGGGCGCTTTGCTGCGTTAGCCACTTCTTGAGTTTTTGGTTTGCAGCGCATGTTTCCTCTCTCTCGCCTCGTGCCCTCGGCTGTGGCATTGAGGACGGAGAGCGGCGGTGCCGTGCCGCTTCGACTGTCCCCAGGTGCCACCTCTGCCACCCCGCTCACGGTGCTTTCGAGGTCCCCGGGGACTCCTGCAGTGCTGCTCACCGAGGAGCGTATCCTTTTGGTATCCAAGAAGACAGCAGTTTATTTTATTTTATTTTTTCTTAAGCTAGGTAGTTGAGACTTGCTGGCACTCACGTGCCCGCTCAGCTCCAATCCTTCGAATCCTGTCTGACGAGCACCTTTCCAAAAGCAAAAACCCTCCAGAAGAAGCAGGAGGAACGTCTTCTCAATCTCTTTATTTTTTTCCCTTGCAGCGTAGGTTTGCGTTGGACATTTAAAATGAAAGGACAAAAGCTGAAAAAATTAGGCACATTTGGTGCACTCTAATAAATACACGCTGTCAGGTGTCCGATGTTCGCTGGGAATGGACGGTATCCTGACCGCTGGGTACGAGACACTTGGTGGATGTTGTGTCGGTCCATGTGTTTCATGAGGGATTTTAGAAATACGTAATGAAGGAGATAGATACACAAAAGAGACTTCTTTGCAAAAAACGTCTTTAAAAAAAGAAAAGACACACTAAATTAAAAAAAAACCCTACAAATTTATGGTGCCCCTTTCCCTTCCCAGGGAAGGGACACGGAGGGGGACACGGGCAGAGTCAGGGCTCCTGTGTTAGCGGCAGAGTTGGAGGCTTTCGCCGCAGAGCTTGGCACCGGCACGCTGCTCGGGGCAAACAGCAGTTCCTGAAGGGTGCTTAACAGCAACTGATTTAAATTAATGTCTGGACTGACTCCTCCCTTCCTGGGCAGCTTGTTTGATGTTGGTGCAGCTGTGCCACGCAGCGGAGGAGCTATGAAGACACCTGAAGTGCGAGAGAGAGCTTTGTTAGGGATTCTCGGCAAAAGCCATCCCGGGTGAGGCAGCACGTGGGCACCTGCCCATTTTCTGGGAAATTCAACGTGGCTGAACGTGGGGCTGATCCCGTCCTCCTCTGTCACTGGCTGCAGAAACCCCCGTGCTTCCAGCGAGCTGGTCCCGCAGCGCGTCCAGGGTTGGGGGCACCCATGATGTTACCTTTTTTCGGGTTTGGAACCAAGGCTTGGCTCTTGATTTTTGGTCTGGTTTTGAACTGTAGCTTTTAAAACTAATTTCACCCAAACTTCAATGAGTAGCTGGAGGGGTTACAAAGATCATTCCGTCTCTGCTTTTCACAACGCTCGCTGGCCGGGAAGGGGGAAGAGGCGCCGGAGCTGCTCCCACAGTGCAAAAGCTGTAGCTGGAAGTCCTTGTGCTATAGTAGATGTGTGGGGATCCGCGAGGGCGATGCAGCTGCCCCGGCCGCAGGAGAAACTTCTGGAGCTTGGCTGTGTGCAGACATTCAAATCAATCGATGCCAGGACATAATGTCCAGCAAATCACGGAATTTTCGGAGTTGGAAGGGACCTCTAGAGATCATCCAGCCCAACTCCCCTGCCAAAGCAGGAGTGCCCAGAGCACAGCACTCAGGACTGCATCCAGGCGGGGCTTGAAAACCTCCAGAGAAGGGGACTCCCCCACCCCCCTGGGCAGCCTGTGCCACTGCTCTGCCACCCCAACCGCAAAGAAGTTCTTCCCTGTATTTGAACGGAACCTCCTATGTTCCAACTTGTGCCCATTGCCCCTCGTCCTGTCACTGGGAACCACTGGAAAGAGTCTGGCTCCATCCTCCTTCAACCCACCCTTTAGATACTTGTACGCAGTAATAAGGTCTCCTCTCAGCCTTCTCTTCTCCAGGCTAAAGAGTCCCAGCGCTCTCAGCCCCTCCTCATACGGGAGATGCTCCAATCCCTCCATCATCTCAGTTGCCCTACGCTGGACTCTCTCCAGCAGTTCCCTGTCCCTCTTGAACTGGGGAGCCCAGAACTGGACACAGTATTCCAGTTGTGGCCTCACCAGTGCAGAGCAGAGGGGGAGAATGACCTCCCTCGACCTACTGGCCACACTCTTCCCTATGCAGCCCAGGATGCCATTGGCCTTTTTGGTGACAAGGGCACATTGCTGGCTCATGGATAATTTACTGTCTACCAGGACCCCCAGATCCTTCTCCTCAGAACTGCTTCCCAGCAGGTCCACCCCTAACCTATACTGGTGCTTAGTGTTCTTCCAAACTGGACGTCGCTAGTTGTAGGGCTCGTGAGTCCGTATTGCTGTGGCCGCTCTCACTCTTCTCTCACTAAATAAGGCGCCTGGTTTGTCTTCCCATGGCTGTTTCTTGGCTGTAATGTAACTTTTCACCAAAATTAAGTGATCCAAAACTGTTTAATGAGATAAAATAAGGTACTATGATGGTAAATGGTTAAAAAAAATCTTTGCATGAAACATTTTTACATTCTAATATTTGTAAGACATCTCTCTTAGGTCACAGGCTATAACTCACTGTTGTTTTAGAGACAGTCATTTTCCCTAAGAGGAACCCACACTTCCATCAGTTTAAGTTTCTCAAAGTGCCGACCGGCTGTGCTCAGAGCCGACAGTCTCAGGCGTATATAAAAAACCCTGGGCTGCGAAGTCCACGGGGAAGGAAACTTTCTTTCATTTTCAGTATTTCATTTACTTTATGCATCTGAAAAGATTCTTTTGGTTTCCTCCAGCCCGACCTCAAGTTTCATACCCGCGCTGCCTATCAGAACTGACTTGCGTTTAACATCCAGGGAGTTGCCGTGAAAAGCGCGATGAAAGTAGAAAGTGCAAAGGGCTTCAGCTCACTCCCAGCCGCGGGTCATCCCGGCGCTGTGGGCCTGGGTCTGGCAACCCCTTACTGGTGATGTGGTCCCGGTCGCAGGGACGGGGTGGCAGCGGCAGCGCCTGCCCCTCGCGGCACCGCCGGGGGGACAGTCCTGGCCCCGGGGGACAGGAGACACGGCGCTCGTGTGGGCGGCTCTCCTCCGTGGTGCCCCCGTGCCTTTTACTGCTCTTTGCTTCTGCAGGGGTAGAAGAGTTTCTACGGTGAAAGAGGTTTTGTTTGCAGCCGGTACTTTGCTCGCTCTGCCTTAAAGTGACCAGAAAACCATGAGTTTCCGATTGGAAAGGTTCCCTCAGCGCTGAGCTGTGTAGCATCAGCTCTGGAATGCAGCACTCCTACACGGCCGCTTCCTGGGCTGTCTGTGCTTACGCGAAACACACAAAGGCTCCTTCCTCATTAAAAAAAGAAATCTAGTCACTTGAATTTAAGAATAGCCCAAATTCAGGCAGACTTGTCGCGTGGCTGGTGGCCGTGTTGTCACCTGCGTGGTGGTTGAGATGTCGGCGTCCACCGAGGCCGTTGGACTTGGGCGATCCCCAGCGCCTCGGTAGGAAGCGGCGTTAGTGCAGGCGCAGCTTCTCTTTTTGGCAAGGGCTGGGGAGGACAGGTTTTATTGTGAGAAGACGGAATTCTGATAAAAATCAACGAAGTGAACGCAAACTGGGGTAGAGAGCGAACAGATGAGCCCCGCTCGTGTGATTTTGCTTGGAGGCTTTGACTTGAGCTCTTTGAGACTGCAATTTAGCTTAACGTGACATTATTTTTGCTCATATACATATAAAACAGGAAGCGCCTTCAGATAACATCAACAGCCACTTCCTTATATGTACAAAAATAAAGTGCTCTGACAGCAGCAAAACTGACACTTTGATTTCGGAGAGGATAGAGACCTTTGTGCGTTGGCAGACCCACATGGGCGTCGGACGGGACCAATCAGGAGCACAGGGGGAAAAGTTTAAAAAGAAGCCCGGTGCGGCGGTGGCTGTACCTGCGGGCGGGCGCCCACGGCGGGAGGGCGCCGGGGGCAGCGCCGGGGGCAGCGCGGCGGCGGCGATGTTGACGGAGCAGCTGCGTGCCGTTCCCCGGGAAGGTAAGATGCGGTTGGGTCCGCAGGCAGCTGCGGTGCGTTTTCGCTCTGGGGAACGAAGCGGGTGCCTTTCTGGCGGGGTCTGAGACAGACACCTTTCCCTTGGCTTTGAGGCAGCTGCTCGGCTGTCGCCTCTGGAGTTTGACGGTGAAAACAAAGCTTTGTTTGGGTGCGGTGCTTGTCGAGGGGTGCTGCCAGGGCTCCCTGGGTTCTGTGTTGGTTTAAATCATCCCGAAACTTGGTGTGAATGCCTCGTTCCAGATGCTTTTATCACCATTTCGCTAATACGGTTTGTAGGACAACTTGCAAGTAGTTTGTTGTGATGCGCTGCGTGACCGTGAAGGGCGGCTGCCGGGCGCCACTGTCCCTGCGCGCACCTCGGCTGTACAGCCGCCGTTCTTTCTGGGCTCAGGGATGCGGATACGGTCTGTCCTTACGGTTCTGGAAATAAAACACGTATGACACAGTCGTGTTTCTGTAGTCAGCTGCACAGCTTCAGTTGGCTGGAGTGGAACCACAGTGAGCGCCTACACCGGCTCTGCAACCGCGTACCAGACACCAAAGGCACTTGGTTCCAGTGTAGACCTGCCCAGACTTTCACGGCTTCTGGCAAGGAAAATGGCTGTCAGAATTGGATTTTCCTCTAATTTGTGCCATGTCCCTGGTGTACCCTTTCTCATCTGAGTCATCCTGAAAGAGAAGGGTCTCGTTTAGCTTCTAGAACTGACACCTTCTGGGAGAGGCACCGCGGTAAGAGAGCTCTCCTCTAGCAAAACCCAACTGAGCTGTATCCAAAAGGGGGAAAAAATCAGATGGTAAAGTGAACTGTAAGGGAAAAGGGGGAAACAAACTGGGCAACGTTATCGAGAATCCTTCTCTATTAGCCAACAACCAGCTCGTCCTGCATCTTTATACAACAGACGCGTCCTGCTGGGTCCCTCGTGGCTCCCAGGCAGTCGGAATTTTGGTGGACCAGATTAGTGTTCAAAGTGAAAAGTGACTATATTTGGCTAGATGCCATTTACTGAAAATAGATTAGAAGGTTTTAGTAAGGTTAAAATAGGATATCACCATAAACTCTTCTTAAATAGGACAATGAAGGAGAACATCTGGAGTAATTAAACTTCTACACCATGTTCACTGCCAGTGGCCCATGCTTAGCAAAATAGGAATAAGAAATAAAACGCTGTTCTATACCTGAAATTTTGTGCATTATCTCTTAGTATGGAGGAAAACCTTGGGAGTCCGGAGGCACCGAAATACCAGTTCACAGTTGGAGGGTGTGATCTGCTTCTACTAGAAGAGCTTTGCTGTGACGGTGGCTCTCGGCTTCCGTAATTAGCAGCCCCGGCCTCATCGCCGCACTGTCCTCACAAAGCGCTTTGCTGCCGCGCGCCCATTAACAGCTGCCAAAAAAAAAAAAATCTTAAAAAAAGAATTCTGTTTGGGTTATGTCATTTTGTTTCTTCCTGCTAAAGATTTGGTAGAAATATCAGCTTTTCTAAATACAGCCGATTCCTGCTTGTGCTCGTGACTCATGAGGAAGCTGTTTCCCGAGTATCACATTATGCAATTTACCAAGGAATCTGCAGACACGAAGCCAAAAATGTTCCTTTTGCCTTTATTTAGGTTAGTGTATCTTCTATTTAAGCTAGTGTATCATCGTATCCAGGTTTTGAGTGAGCTGTAGTTTTTCTTAATGGGCTATACAGCCTCCGAGGGCTTACTCTGGAGCAGTCAACAAGTTGTATTTCCATTAGACTTCACCGTATTTTTTAAGTTGTGTGAGCACCAGTCATTAGGCCGTGGTCACAGGCACTCCCCTGCGGCTCTGCCTTTGGGACGCGTTTTAGACATGTAGAAAAATGGGTTATAAACTTAAAATCTACAGGAGAAGACTTTTTTTGCAGGGGTTCCCATGCGGGAGTTTTCCTCAGCAGCTAAAAATCCTCGGGCTTCCTGAAGGAATGACTGATGGCGTTTCTGCGGGACACCTTCAGTCTGTGCTTTTACTGAGCAAACTTTTGGGGTCCTTTCCCAGCACTTTAACCAACCCTCGGCTCTCGGGCTGGGACCAACCACACCGCGCGCGGAGCGGGTGCCATCGTGCGGCTGTTCGGCGCAGGGACCGGAGAAGCCTTGGGCATCGCTCCTGCCCTCTGTCCCCGACCGACGTGGGGAGGAGAGCCCTTTCGGGGTGGTTATTCCCATGAGCACAGTTTTTCTAAGGTACTGTATGGCCCCAAAATTATTTCCGCTGAGATGCAGGGAAATGTGACTTGTAAGTCCCTAATTTGTTCTGCAGGCGGCTGAAGAGTGGGCGGCCGTTTGATACGGGAAGCATTTTTTGGAAAAAGCCACTTTTCTCAGGGATGTTTGGCCCCAAAGGTGCCCGTTCGGGAGGGCAGCGTCAGCCCTGCGGGAGCTCGGCCGCTTGCGAGCAGTAGCCGGGGAGGGTGCCCGGTCCTCACAGCGGTCCCCCCGCTCGGTGCCGTCCCCGCGCCCTCGGGGACATCCGCGTGCACCGGAGGCGTGATGAGCTGGAAGGCTTCAGCCGGAGAGCTGGAGTGCGAGAGCAAAGAGGAATTGGGAGCTGTGGCGTGTGGCTGCAGCTGCGCGGGGCGGGCGGAGGAACAGCAAAACCCCTTCGGTCTCAGCCCTGCGCTTTGCTGTCCTGGTGCTTTCTGGTGGCGCTCAGCAGGTTTCTCCGGTGCTTCTCTGAGCCAGAGGCTTAGGAAGGTCCGGTGCACGCATGTTTGTTACAAGTCGCTGCGTGTCGATGTGTTATTTCACCCACACTTTCCAACTATAGTGCAGTACAATTAGAAGTCTTTTTGCGGGCAGGCTGTAGAGCAGGCTCTGCAGTGCGGGATGGGGCAGGAGCACCTCCAGGCGTTCCTCTGCGCTCAGGAGCTCTCTGGCTGGAGAGACAAACACTGACAGGCTTGAGGGGCGGCCCGCTTCGACCTCAGGACCCCAGAGCGGTGGAAACGCTCTTGTTCAAAGCGATGAAGTCTCCTCTCAGTGCCGGTCTGCGAGGACGTGCAGGAGTTGGTCGTACAAGGCTGCACGCGGAGCAGGGAAGGTTTTGCTGTGCAGTACCTGCAGAAGATGGGCTGGCTCATGTGGCACATGGTGGGACAAGAGGAGATGGCCTCAAGTTGCGCCAGGGGAGGTTTAAGATGGATTAGGAAAAATGTCTTCCCCAAAAGGGTTGTCAAGCACTGGCACAGCTGCCCAGGGATGTGGTGGAGTTGCCTTCCCTGGAGGTGTTTAAAAGACATGTAGACGTGGTGCTGAGGGACATGAGTTAGCAGTGGGTTGGCAGTGCTGGTCTAATGGTTGGACACGATGATCTTAAGGGTCTTTTCCAACCTGAATGATTCCACGATTCTGTGTCCCACCTCCTGGCACCAGCGGTGCGTGGGTGCGCAAAGGGAGGCACGTGCAGCCCTGTCTGGGCGGGGGCCGCTTTGTGAATGAGCTTTCTCATCTGGGGTTTTGTCTTCATTGCTCCAACTTCCCTGGTTTGCCTTTGAGATTTTTGCAGTTCGGTCTGTCATTCGCTGTCAAACATCATCTCAGTGACTTTGCATTTTAGCCTCACGTACAGTGTCATGTTCAATTTTTACCCTCAAAAACATATGCCGGGTGCCTTTCCTCTCTAGGAGATAGGTCGTCTGTGACCTGCTGCTCTTCTAAGCTCTGTTGTAGGAGAAGTAGAACAGAAACTTGGAAATAACAAACTCCTTCTGAAGGAGCCGCATGGAGAAGAGAAGGGGCAACGAGCACAAGTTGGACCAGGAGAGGCTCAATTTCAACATAAGAAAGACATTTTTTACAGTCAGAACAATCTATGCTGGAACAACCTCCCTGGGGACGTGGCGGAGTCCCCACTGGGGACTTTCAAGATGCAATTGGACAATTATAGAATCACAGAATGGTTTGGGTTGGAAGGAACCTTGAAGATCATCCAGTGCCACCCCCCTGCCCTGGGCAGGGGCACCTCCCACCAGCCCAGGTTGCCCAAGGCCACGTCCAGCCTGGCCTTGAACACCTCCAGGGATGGGGCCTCAACAACCTCTCTGGGCAACCTGTGCCAGTGCCTCACCACCCTCACAGGGAAAAATTTCTTCCTAATATTTAATCTAAACCTGCCCTCTTCCAGTTTAAAGCCATTCCCCTTCGTCCTATCACTGGTGCTGGGTAATCTCACCTGGCCTGCCTTTCCCACGAAGCTTGAACCAGATGATCTTTTGAGGTCCCTGCCCACCGGGCATTCCTGTGGGTCTCTGGAAAGCTGCCGGGGAGCTGGGCAGCCGCCTGCGCTGGAGGCACCCTTCACTGCCAGGGCACGGGAGAGGCTCGAGGGCCACTCGCTGGGAAAACGCAGCGGGAATTCCTGCTTTGAGAGTGATGGGCTGAAGGGCTGAAGGGCTGCCGGCCTCCCAGCCCACGGCACTTGTGTGGTTGCCACCTCGGTGCCCGTTCTGCCAGCCGAGGACCCGCTTCATTCTTCAAAGCAAAACGCATGTTCAGGAGATGTTTGATCTCTCTGCACGTGAAGCCCTTTCTGAGTAAAGCCTGAATTTCTCGTTTCACCGGCATGACCGGATCCTGTTTCACCTCTCTGCATCTCTTTTTTCCTTATTCCCTTTCATCTTAAACTTGTTCTGTATTGAATCAGTACTGGGGTTTTTTTGAACGATGTGTGCTGTGGTACTGGGGTTGTGTGTCTTCCATGCCTGCATGCAGGAGGAACCTTGCTGGGTGGTTTTCTGGAAGGCAGAAATCACGATCCGCGGCACTGGCATTCTGACAGCTCGAGGTCGTAGGAGTGGAGACTCCAGCTCAGTCTCCGCTGCGCTCATTGAAGCTCGGTGTGCTCAACAACAGCAGTAGTGAGTGCGATCGCAGGCCTGCGCAGCCCCGAAGTCTGCTCCAGCGCTGATCAACAGCGGTAACCCAGAGAGAAGGTGCAAAAAGAGCACAAGAACATGACAAGGGGTTTCACATCATCCATCGGTCTGTGGCTCCGGCGCAGAGGCTCTCTTTCGCTTGATGCCTGTCCGTGGGTTGGTCCAACCCCTCTTTGAGCTATTGTACAGTTGTAGCCCTTGCACTGCCCCGCAGTGAGGGTTTCCTCTGCTTGGCGTGCTGTGCAAAGGAGTATCTCCTTTTGCTTGGGCTGGATTTAAAAACCGAGCATTGTCTAAATTCCTTTCATGCTCCCCGGCGCTCGTACTTGAGTCCGAACTGCTGCTCTGTTGGCTTTACTGTGCCATCCAGGATATTACACACTCATCATATCGCTTGTCAGTTATCTCTTCCAGGCTGAATGACCCCTCTCGTTCCCTGTGTAAGCGCCATTCCATCCTTGCTGGGCTTTCCTAGCTCACCTAGATGTACTTAGAGCCAGCATGAAGATGGCACACAGCCTTCAAGAAGCAGGTGCATGTATGTTTTGTTTCTGTTCGGTATTTCTTTTGTGGTATTTCCTATCATTGCGCTTCCTTTGACCACTGTTGACCGGAGGCTTTTGTGCAAGTGTTTATTGTCATACTGGATAACATTCATTGTGGTCATTGGAGAAGAGAAGGCTCCGAGGAGATCTTATTGCGGCCTTCCAGTGCCTAAAGGGGCTCCAGGAGAGCTGGGAAGGACTTTTTCCTGGGGCATGGAGTGATAGGACGAGGGGGAATGGCTTCAAACTGGAAGAGGGCAGGTTTAGATTGAACATTAGGAAGAAGTTTTTCACTGTGAGGGTGGTGAGGCACTGGCACATGTTGCCCAGAGAGGTTGTTGAGGCCCCATCCCTGGAGGTGTTCAAGGCCAGGCTGGAGGTGGCCTTGGGCAACCTGGTGTGGTGGGAGGTGTCCCTGCCCATGGCAGGGGGGTTGGAACTCGATGGTCTTCAAGGTCCCCTCCAACCTAAACCATTCTATGATTCTATGATTGTACAGGTTGTCCATCAGCCCCTGTGTTTTTCCCTGAATCCCTTGGTGGACTCAGCAAACTCTGCCACTTCACTGTTTGCTTAGTTTTCCACCCAATTCATGACTACGCTGCTTGGATATCTTGACAGCCTCCTGAAGTTCTTTGCTGTCAGACGGGTTTTTTCTCTACACGTGCAGTAGGGTGCTGCTGGACAGGCCGTGTGAGGAGCAGCCAGGACGCGCGGTACGCAGCGGTTGGCTCTGGTGGCATTCAGCCGGGCCGGCGGACCGAGACGGCTTCAGCCTCTGCTTCCTTCTGCCATTGCAAAAACCGTTAAAAACAAAAGTTTCCAGAGAGACGTGCTAAGGAGATGTGTCACTGCGTAACTCAGAGCTGCTGGAGGGAAACCAGGTTGAACAATGTGATTAGAGGACCGAGCACAGCGTTGTTTCTGTCAAGTCAGTCTTTCAAGGAGGTGAACTGTCTCCTGCAGTAAAATTGCTCGTGCCCGTGAAACCACATCGGCAGAGCAGCGGCGCTGCCGCCCGCGGGGACTCTGCCGATCCGCGCGGCGCCAGCAGTGTTTGAGGCAGCCGGGAGCGTCCGCGCCTCGGCTGGGCAGCGTGCTGCCACGAGCGCGTCGGGCTCCGGCCGCAGCGCCCGCTCCATGCAAATGGGGCGTCTCTAATGGGACCTGACCGTGTTACGGTGTTTGTCATAAGCGCACTGAATTTGGTTGAATTTCCTGTCCAACCGTGTATAAACCATCTCTGTGCACACACGCGTGCACTAGTGAAATGCAGGGGGGGTGGGAGGGATCTTCCTAACGGGTGATGGGTGTTGTACAGAGTTTGCCCAGACTGACCGAAAACATCCAATAGAGGATAAAAATGTTTTTCGCCGTACCGAAATGTCACTTTTAAGAACGGGATGACATGGATGCTGAAAGTCCCGGCGCGGTAGCAGCGCCCGGTGCTTACCGCAGAGGAACTGGCGTTTCTCCTGCACTTTGCTTTTCAAATCAGTATTGGCCACGTAACCGCCTCTTCATGTTTCCAGTGTCAATAGTAGCAAAGTTGTAGCTTGCAGTGATTACTGCCGCTTGGTAGTCCTCTTCAGCTGTGAAGGACTCAGAGCAATATAGAATACACTTTTTATTTTAATTGCTTCCTTCAGTTCTCCTCTAGGAGAAGAATTTTCCTATTCCGTACTTCCGATGGGTAATGCGATTACCTGTGACTTACTGATGGTCTAATGAACGTCTCTGTAACGATCTGCACTTTTCACTTCTGCTTTCTCGGCAACGTTTTTCTCACCAGTCAGATTTGCCCGTGTTTTTGTCACTTGTGGGAAATCAGATCTTTTAAAACGAAGTCGGTGTGTCAGTGCTTCAGGCCGTCTGTCCTTACTGACGACAGTACGGCCGCACTCCCTGTGCCCTCAGCAGTGTGCCCTCTCCTGCTTCGGTGGTTAATTCTTTTCCCCTCAAAACACGGCCCCCAGCAATTTCCTAATTTTTGGAAGCGTTAAAGCTTTTGCTGATGGTCTCGTGGCTGCGTGCGCTGATGTCTTTAAGACTTCGCAGTTTCTTTCCATGTACTATAGACAGATGGAGGAGGTTCACCCGCCGGTTGCCACCTTGATTCCCGAGCAGGCGGTCACTCCGAATGACGAGATCTGGGTCAGTGCGAAGCGAAGGGCTGTGTGTGGTGAGGACGCTTTCCCTGCCCCTCCGCTCCGTCCCTGCGCCTGTCCTGGGGGTGCTGGTGGCAGTCAGGGGGACGCGGGGGGGCTCGCCTGGTCCTCCTGCAAGCAGCGCGTCCTCTGTACGGGGGGCCGTAGCTCAGGCTGCCCAGCGATCTTCTGTTAAAGACCCTTTTCACATGCCAAGCTTTAATTTTGGAGCTCGGTTGTCTGTCCGCCTAGGGGAGGGGGAGTGTCCTTAACATCAGCAGGATCTCTTCAACTGCTCCTGAGAATAAAGTGCAGGGAAATGGATTTTTTTGTGTCCACTTAAAAGCCTTATTTTGCCAGTGTAATACACAGCCACGGCCGTGCCTCAGCCCAGGACTTCAAATTTGACTGCGTAGTTTCTTGCTGGGGAAAAAAAAAACCAAAAACAAAAACAAAAAAAGACCAACAATTTTTTGTTTCGGCGCCATCGCGCCTGCACGTCGGAGCGCCCGGGACGCTCGGAGGAGCCGGTCTGCAGCGATGGGCGAGGGCACAGCAACGGCAACCGGGAGCACAGCCGGGGGGCCGACAGAGAGGCGAGTTTTTAAGCGCCGCTCGTGTTTCGCCGGAGCTGTAAGTATCTCGGCTCGGCTCTTGCTCTGTTTTCAGTTCGGAGCTGTGGAATCCATCGCCGAAGCGCGGGAGTCGCTTTTTTGGCTGCGCCGCCGCAGCGGCCTCCGCTCCCGCTGCCCATGGGCCCCACGCGCTCCCGGGTTGCGGCCGACAAGATTTAACGTTTCTCGGCTATTTTTGATGTACGTTTGCAAATGAATGAAAATTGGTTTGGGGTGTGAGTTGGCAGTGCCGCTGACAATGAATTCCACACGCGGACCCTGCTGTTCCCGGGCGATCATTCCCATACGGAGGGAGTCAGGAAGAGTTAATCACAAACAACTGCGAGGAAGAGCTGCAATGCCTTCGTTTTGATATCTTTCGACAGCGCTCTGTGGAAACTGGTCCCTCAACAGCAGAGGAGAAACCGAGTTTAACCTTCGCTAAGTTTCCCGCTGTCCGACAGCTCGGCGGGGCGCGGTACAGCCCTGCTTCGGCACGGTCAGCGGCCGCTGTGCTGGACGCTGCGCGCAGGATTCCTGCCCCGGGGAGCCTGCGGTCGTGTCACCCGAGTGCCAGGAGGAGAATGCGGAGAAGGGAACACGGGGAAAGAGGTTAAGTTCATCTATCCCGGCTCTGCTGATTTAAGACTCCCAGCCTGCACTTCAGCCAAGTACCCGGGAGCTGCTGTTAAATGGGATCGTCGGCGTCGTATTATCTTCAGCAGTTTCTCTGCCTAAAAGTTATGCGGCGAATTCCTAAATTGTCGTAAGTCAACTGTTTCCACGTCAACTGTGTGGTTTCACCGGTGAAAAAAAAACGCGACTTCACGGGGTGAAAATCAGGAAGCTCCAGTGGAGTGGGTAATTCGTGGTTCTCCTCCAAAAAATTAAACCCCTGTGCTCGTGCCGTCTCGGCAGTAACTGCTGCTGCAGCCCAGGCACAACGGCTTCTCCCTCTCACACGCTCCTGAAACACACAGTAATCAAATAATCCTCTCGCAGGCGCTCATGCTGTCCTTGGAGGCTTGTTTTCAGGCGTCTGTATCTTGGCAACAAATCCTCGTTAGGTGGACGAGTCGGTGAGATACCCTGCAATCCTCATTAGGTGGACGAGTCGGTGAGACGCCCCGCAGTCCTCGTTGGGTGGACGAGTCAGTGAGATGCCCCACCAGCACCAGTGGGGTGGTCGCTGGGAGAGCGATGTGCAAACCTTTGCTGGTTCCAGGTTGTGCTGCTGGGTTGGAGATCCTCCGTCATCAGGAGATGAGATTTTTAAGCTGCTTATTTTCATGTATTAGAATGTGCATTGGCAGAGACAAGCTGCGGTAACGACGATCAAAGAGACCCGAGAGCTAATGAGTTAGCTGTAAGTAGCTCTTGAGCCCGGAGGAGAGCAGCCCCGATGCAGTCACGCCGAAGCGATGCGTGATGTCGGGGCCCGGAGGGGAGTTCAAAGAAACGTGACCACATCTTCCCCTCTTCGAACGCCTACGTTGGNAAAAATTTCATGTGCATTGGCAGAGACAAGCTGCAGTAACGACGATCAAAGAGACCCGAGAGCTAATGAGTTAGCTGTAAGTAGCTCTTGAGCCCGGAGGAGAGCAGCCCCGATGCAGTCACGCCGAAGCGATGCGTGATGTCGGGGCCCGGAGGGGAGTTCAAAGAAACGTGACCACATCTTCCCCTCTTCGAACGCCTACGTTGGCTTCCTATACGGTTCGTGTTTGGCCACCTCTAATCGGCTCTGTTTGAGTCAGCAACCTAGAAACGTGTTCTGTTACCCCAAAACAAAGCGCCCGAAGCATACGGTCCCGCTTAGGTTGGCTCTGAGCGTGTGCGGCAGAGACGCTGAGGACCAGCTGAGCTGCTCAGGGGACTCTCTCCGCCCAGGACTCCGGTCTCTGCCCTCTCGTTGCTGACCCTGCGTAGACCTGGGCAGCCGTGGGGCCCCGCTGCGAGCCAGCACGCCTCGGTAGCCCTGGGACAGTGAACCTAGCCACGAAAAGACTTGTGCCTGGTTGGCAATTTGAATCAGCTCATGGAAGGACCTGATGCGTGCCGGGACGGTGGAGGGAAGGGACGGGTGTGAGACCTCCTTCTGGTGACAGCAAACCATTACGTCTGTCGCTTGTGTACCTCAAACAACGCGTACATTGTTCTGGCTCAGGGACGCCCGTGTCTTCGGTGTGCTGTGGTGTTTGTAGGCAGTCACAAGTGATACTCAAAAAAGAAGATATTTTACTGGAGGATTCTGTAAAGAAAAGTAAGAAGAATCCTCACTATAGCTTGTGGGGGTTTCTTCACAACCACGTGCTGCTCAAAGGGGGCTGCTTTACAAGGGACGAGCTGCACAGGGGTGGGTTTTGGTTGCAGGTGTGTTAATTCCCTCAGGGGAATGGCTGGAGAGCAGCCCTGAGGAGAAGGACCTGGGGGTGCTGATTGACGAGAAGCTCAACATGAGCCAGCAATGTGCCATCGCAGCCCAGAAGGCCAACCGCATCCTGGGCTGCATCAGAAGAAGTGTGGCCAGCAGGGCGAGGGGGGGATTCTGCCCCTCTGCTCCACTCTCGTGAGACCCCACCTGGAGTACTGCATCCAGCTCTGGAGTCCCCAACAGAAGAAGGACATGGACCTGCTGGAGCGTGTCCAGAGGAGGGCCACGAGGATGATCCGGGGGCTGGAGCACCTCTCCTCTGAGAAGAGGCCGAAGGAGTTGGGGCTGTTCAGCCTGGAGAAGAGAAGGCTCCGGGGAGATCTTAGAGCCCCTTCCAGTCCCTAAAGGGGCTCCAGGAGAGCTGGGGAAGGACTTTTTCCTGGGGCATGGAGTGATAGGACGAGGGGGAATGGCTTCCAACTGGAAGAGGGCAGGTTTAGATTGAACATTAGGCAGAAGTTTTTCACTGTGAGGGTGGTGAGGCACTGGCACAGGTTGCCCAGAGAGGTTGTTGAGGCCCCATCCCTGGAGGTGTTCAAGGCCAGGCTGGACGTGGCCTTGGGCAACCTGGTGTGGTGGGAGGTGTCCCTGCCTAAGGCAGGGGGGGAGAACACCTGCCAGGAATGACGAGGGTTCCATGTCTTTTGAGTGGTAGTTCCTGTTTACCTCAGAGTTCAGAGCAAATAATCCCATACAGAATGAGTTATATAACAACGGCATTCTCTTAGAAAAAGGTTGTTATTACGAATCCGATGATCCCGGTCACGGCAGTCAATAGAAGCTCCCTTGAGCTTTGTGGGCATCTCACGCTTGACACCGTGAGGTAAAGCTTTGGGTCCTGACAAGCTCTTCAGGGAGGTGGCACTGCCTGAAAAGGTACTCGACAGTGAGTGTCACTGGTGCCTTTTGTGTGTGCGCTGCAATTTCTGTTGTATATTTTTAAAAATATATCTTATAAAACACTGCGTCCCTAGGAATGCAGTGACTGACGCATGCACACGCACTGGTACAGCTTCATACGAGCAAACGAGTTTCTCTGTTTCCTCTTGCTGTTAATTGGGGTTGCTGTTGCGAGTCAGAGGGTTGAACTGCGTTGCAAGGTGAACGTTTCAGGACGGAGCGCAAGACGAGCGCTGCGTTGGTGCTGCTTCCTGCTTCACAGTAGATCTGCCTCCGCTTCTGCTTCCGTGGTGCCTTATTGATGCTGTGCTTCAATTCACATCCTTGCTTTTGAGGACGTGTGAGAAGAAGTCCTTCCGAAGCCTGTACCTCGCGTGCGCAGGATGCCGGGTTTTGAGTGACCATGTCTGTAGACCTCCCAAATGCTCGGTGCGCCGGAGGTGGCCGTGACCTGCCTGCGTTTCCTCTCGCGGGCCCTGACAGCCGGCGCAAACCCACTGAGTGGGCGTGTTGTTGCACAATTAATCTCTCTCCTTCTTCACACGTCTGATACAGAAATACCTTTCATGCCCCTTTTTTGATTGCGATGCCTGAAAAGTGGGGGAGAAGAGATGCATCGCTGCTTCTGCCCTTCTGTGCATGACGGCAGGAGGTGCTGGCACGGCAAATCCGCATCCTGCCTGACCTGCACTTACTCAACTCGCTGCCTGTAAAGTTGCTGTAAATCTTCCTCCTAAAGGACTCGGAACTCAAGGGACAACCTGTTGAAATGACAGCTGTTCCCGGGCTATGGCACATCATCCAGAGGAGAACACCTGCCAGGAATGACGAGGGTCACTTTAGAGGCTCCTCGAAGCAGGTGCCGTGTTCAAACTGAGCAGCAGAAGGATACCAAGAGAGTGAACGCCCTCAGTTGGGTCTCGGTCACATCAAAACTGGCTGCTTTGGTAGCTGAATCAGAGAGTCATTGCATCGTCTAAGTTGGAAGGGACCTTTAAGATTGAGTCCAGCCATCAACCTAACTCTGCCAAGACCACTACTAAACCATGTCCCTAAAAATGTTAGGGCTAGAAGCTGTTCTAGTGTGAGAGCATAAAATATTGGCCTTTTACAAAAGAATTCTTACACTGGTGTGCTCAGAGGAAGATTTTCCCGTCTTCCCTCACTTTAACGTAGATGTTTCTGCCCACTTTTACATCATCACATAAAACCATCCGCATAACAGGATTTTTTCCTTGTGGGGCAATGTGTTCTCCTCACTCTCCGTCTCAGGCCATCATCGGCCACCGGTGTCCAGCGCACTCGTGGAGTGCGACCGTCTCTCTGTGACACCCTTTGCACAGACCTCGCAGCAGGAGCCACCTGGCTGCCTTTGGTCGTCGGATGGGTGGCTGTGAAGAAGACATCTCCTCCACCACGCCAGGGTCTCTCATTTCTTCGTCAGTGCTGTTATTCACAGCCTGCGGTTCCATCTCTCACTCTTACCATGAATTGCACAGGCATTGTTTACAGATTTGGGACGGGTTTTCTCCACTGCCTTTGTGGTGACCTGCAGGGACAGGCCTGAACTACGCGTGTGCTGTCACCAGAAGCACAAGCGCCTGAAGTTCCTGCGGCAGTAAGCGTTGATGGGATGGACCATGAGATTCAATTCTTGGTTTTACACAAGTGGCCTCGACCTGAGTAATTTCACTTCTGCTTCTCAGCGTCCGAGAGGAGAGAAGTTCAGGTGCACTGTTAAGAACTCGGAGCTCTAAAGGTGTTTTTTAGGGAAGTGTTCTTGACATAAAGACTTGTATTTTGGGTAAAGTGAAGAACTGAAATCTGCAGTAATGTACTGAGACCACAGGCGACCACTGCCAAGGTTGGTCGTCGGATGACTTTCAGGGAGCGTTGGGTGTTTCTCAGCGGGGGAATGACCGATTGCTCCCGTCGGCTGCCTGGGCTGCCGCGGCGCCTGGCGTGAGGAACTCGGATTCTCACCCACCCTTACTGTCTTGACTTCTTCCTGCGGGCTCACATCTGCTCTCATGTTTGGTTTTAACAAAAAAAACCCCAAACAGCAGAACAACTCATTGATGTTGGCTGGTTTGATGTCAGCTGAGGTAATTAGCACTTATAGCTGTGATTTTTTTAACGAGTTTATGTAAAATACTTTATTTCTCTTCTTCCTTCCATTACAACAGCTGAAAAACTGTTGTTTGGACCAGTAAAATCCCTCTAAATTCGGAACATTCTGATGATTTTGTCGGCGACATGGACAGTGGGGTGGAGTGCACCCTCAGCAAGTTTGCCGATGATACCAAGCTGTGTGGCGAGGTAGACACGCTGGAGGGGAGGGATGCCATCCAGAGGGACCTGGACAGGCTGGAGAGGTGGGCCCAAGCCAACCTCATGCAGTTCAACAAGGCCAAGTGCAAGGTCCTACATCTGGGTCGGGGCAATCCCAAGCACAACTCCAGGCTGGGCGGGGAATGGCTGGAGAGCAGCCCTGAGGAGAAGGACCTGGGTGTGCTGATCGACGAGAAGCTCAACATGAGCCGGCAATGTGCCATCGCAGCCCAGAAGGCCAACCGCATCCTGGGCTGCATCAGAAGAAGTGTGGCCAGCAGGGCGAGGGGGGGATTCTGCCCCTCTGCTCCACTCTCGTGAGACCCCACCTGGAGTACTGCGTCCAGCTCTGGAGTCCCCAACAGAAGAAGGACATGGACCTGCTGGAGCGTGTCCAGAGGAGGGCCACGAGGATGATCCGAGGGCTGGAGCACCTCTCCTCTGAGGAGAGGCTGAAGGAGTTGGGGCTGTTCAGCCTGGAGAAGAGAAGGCTCCGGGGAGATCTTCTTGCGGCCTTCCAGTACCTAAAGGGGCTCCAGGAGAGCTGGGGAAGGACTTTTTACTGGGGCATGGAGTGATAGGACGAGGGGGAATGGCTTCAAACTGGAAGAGGGCAGGTTTAGATTGAACATTAGGAAGAAGTTTTTCCCTGTGAGGGTGGTGAGGCACTGGCACAGGTTGCCCAGAGAGGTTGTTGAGGCCCCATCCCTGGAGGTGTTCAAGGCCAGGCTGGACGTGGCCTTGGGCAACCTGGTGTGGTGGGAGGTGTCCCTGCCTATGGCAGGGGGGTTGGAACTCAATGATCTTCAAGGTCCTTTCCAACCTAAACCATTCTGTGATTCTATGATTATGATTTGACTTCTTGAACGCGCAGAGAGCTGTGCCTTTGTCTGCCTTTGTCATCGCCGCGTGTCCCCCAGGAAACCTGAAAATGCTTAAGCTTAGGAAGAGATAGGGGTAGAAATTACCGAGCATTTCTTTTTACTGTTTCTTTGAGTTTCCTTTGTTTTATAGTTAGGTCCCGAGCCTGCTGGGCTGGGGCCGCTCGTTCCTCTGGCACGTACCCTCCCTGCAACAGGGTCTCCAGCCTGTGCCTGCTGTTCCCGCACGTGCTGCACGCTGCGAGTGATAACCCTGGGTGCGTGCCCGCCCCGTGCCTGGACTGAAACCAGAACTACTTCTGTGTCATTTAGGTCAGCCTGGGGTTTGCTGGCTGGGAGATCTCCATGGCTGATAAGGCTGCGTGGCGGAGATGTTGTGTGAAAGGTTGGCAGTGCCGATGGATGTTCCCGTGCCCAGGCTGGGAGTGCCGCAGCCAGTCGGAAGCGCCGCGCTTGGTCCTGTGTCCCACTGACCCGTCCCTCTGACGAAGGGCCATCATGGACACGCAGAGGAGGTCTTGGCGGCAGTGTCTCCGGTGCTTGATGTAGAGTCTTTGGCTGCTATCGGCAGCTCAGGTTGTCAGAGCTTTCTCTAAGCAATCCAATACTAAACTCTTCGTGGTGTTGAGCTGCTTGGTGCCAACTTCATTTCTTCTGCAGAGCAGAGAGCTTTGGAGCTGTATCTTCCCTTTTCTCTTTCCTCCTCTTTCTTAAGGTGTTTGTTAGCGTGTAATTGGCATCCTTTCCTAGAGTGGAGGAACTACCCGTGTAACCAAGAAATCACATATAAATAAATTTACTCTAAGAAAGCTTTATACCGGGAGAGAAAGAGGGTAGCGAGCTGAGGTGGGATCGTCGGAGCCTGGAGGCATGTGAGCGGTCAGACACGGGCGCGTTGAGTTTGTTTTCTCAGGGCTTTCTCTTGGACTGGCAAGTTGCGCTCCCGTCCCCATAGGGAGCAAGCAGTTGATGGGTTTTATGTTTATAAAAGCGCAGTTGGGTAACAGGAATGCGTAATCCTCGTCGGAGCAGCACAAGTTCCAGCGTTACCCAGGGTAAGTGCAGGAGGGGGAGTTCTGGGAACTTGCAATTGGACAGTATTTTTGGGCATTATTTCTTCCTTCGTTTTAGCAGGGAACGGTCATGTGGGGGAGAACTCTTAAAATGGTTGTCTCACTTGTAAGTTAGATATAGTTTTGATATGAATTCAAGGTTGAGTTCCCATTCTCGTTCTGGCAAACGCCATGCCCGTAGGAAAGAAGGGCATTGGATTATCAGGAAACATTTCTGTGCTTCTCAAATCGTGTTTTAAAGGCTTTCACTAGAAGTTTTTCATGTAATACATCTGGATCCCATTAGCTGTTTAAAATCGGGTTATTTTAAGCTTATGACTGCGCATAGTTGAAGGGGGGGATATTGTATTTTTAGTTCAGCTTGACTGTACTTTCTTTCCAAGTGAGTAAAGTGCAGTGTTTCTGTGTGAATGTGTAGATCTTGGGGCAGAACACCCCGTGGAAATGCATGCAGCCCCGTCAGCAGGAGCTCTGGATCTGCTGTGTTAATTTCTTTTCCTGTTGTACTCTCCCGAGCCCAAACAAAATCAGAGACAATCCCCCCGCAGAGCTCCCACCCCTGAGCTCCAGCCGGGACGCAGAGGTGAGTACCTGGTCCGTGTGCCCACGCGGCTTTGCACCAGCTCTGCCGCAGGAGCGAGGAGAGCAGGTGCGGGGCTGGCGGCAGCGCCTGCTGCTGGGACGTGTCTTGTGTCCAGATCACGCTGCGTTTTGGTCCTTGTGACAGGCAGAGAGTAAATATCTCGTGCCTGAAGACTGTACGGAAGAGCGCTGCGTCTGTGCCAAATAATAAATCGGGTTTACACTGGCAGCGGGATTACGGATTTCAGACTCCTCGTGGGTGGAATGAGTGCCCGGGATGCGGTACCCATTCATACGACGGCACTGATTTCTGCAGCGCGTGCAGCCAGCGCAGTTTGTTAGGTGACGCTCATGCAGCAGTTATCCAGCAAAAGGCTTTTTAGCCCCAATAGATTTTTTTAATCTAATGCTCTGAGTATAAATTTAGCAAAATGGTTTCACTGCTCCAAAATAGTTTCATTCCACTCACCCAAAGATGAGAGCTTCTTTTATTGCATAGTACATTTGAAACTATAATTAGCTCTGACCTTTAGAAGATAAAGGATGAGAGATCGGGTAAAACCCCGCAGCTCCAGGAGCCGTCGTGCGAGGGGTGGGGCGGCTGCGCCTGTGCTCGCTGAGCCTCGTGCAGTGGCGGGATCCCGGCTCCGTACGGAGGTGTTCCGCTGGTAGCGTTTGGGAGGGTTGGCTTTGGTTGTCTTCAGCCACAGCTCCAGCAAAAGACTCTTTGTCAGATTAATTTTAGTTTCGCAAACTGTTACATCTTTTTTTCCTTTCTGATTTGGAAGTATTTTGACTCCCAAATTCTCCCAACAATTGCAGGTGTATTTTTGCTTTACTTCTAGCACATTTTTAATGGTTTTATTTTGTTCCGTGCTGTTAAACAGTTAGCAGGTTAGTCAGGATACCCATATGCCAGTGTTCTGTAAGGTGGACTGCCAAGGTTGACCCTAAGAGTAATTTTCTTTTGGAACCACTGAAATAAAACTGCAGTATAAATGCACGGTCCTTTGCGCTTGCTCGCTTCGGCAGCGTCCGCTGCATCTCTGCTGAAACAAGCCTGGGAACCCAGCAGTCGTTTCTGCTGCATCAGTTTAAGAAAATCTTAATCTTGATTTAGGAATTGCCTGAGTGCCTGCCAAAAAAGTATGAGTTCTGTCATCATCCCCATCGTTGCGCTGTACGACCTCCCTCTGTTTCTCTGTTCCCTCCTCTCTGGCTCAGCGCTGCGCCGGGTGTTTTCCTGCACTGGCTTCAACCCCTGGGCTCGGAACAGCCCCGTCCTGCAGCCGGCTGCGCTCCGCGCGGGGACGAGGGAGGAGAAGGCAATAAATCAAAAAGTAAATTAGTGGCTGAGTGAGCAAAGATCTCCCTAGTTGTGTCCAATAGATGTGTTGAGCTTAAAGGGACGTTGCAGTCGTACAGTCAGTTCTGCCGCCCCGCGGCAGGATCAGCTGTGTCCGTGTGTTTTCTCATTGTTGTTTGTCTGACACTGTTTGTGGAAGCAAACGTTAGCCGAAATATTGAGTATCATCTTAGGCAAGTAAGCAGATGTATACTGGAAGCCAGAGGGATTTCAGACAAATATCCCGCTACTTTCACACCCGAAAAGGTAAATAACCTGTGCGAGATGAGACATCCAAGAAAAAAAAGAGAAAAAATATTTTGGGCATCTTCACCTTTCTGCTATTTTCGGTCTCATGCAGTGCGCAGAACTGTGCTGGTACCTGACGCCAGAGGAGAATGACGAGTCTTGGTGCTGCTTCTTGGGTGGTAGGACGGCCTTAGCCGGGCACTGGCTAAAGTCCTGCTGCGTGGGCCGGTGGTGCGCTGGGCAGTGGCAGCAGAGAGCACGTGGTGGGCTCTCAGTCCGGGGGTCAGGAGACTCGTGGTGTTCCTTCCACCGTTGCCTTTGGAAACACTGGGAAAACACGCGGTGTTGTACGCTGCTAAAGTGGACGTGGGGTCAAATCCTACTTGAGTTGCCTTTTCGGAGGCTGTGGTTGATCGGTGCGTTCCTTCATCCAAGAGGGTCCCGCAGAAAGTCCTCAGCGTTAGCTGAGTCGGGACTCCAAAAGGAGAGCCCCGAGGCAGCGGCTTGATGAAGCTCTGCAGCCTGACCGTTCCCGTTAGGAGGGGTCCCGAGGCTCCATCCCGCGTTTAACATCTGCAGCAATTTACTGCAGTTTTTCCAAAAGAATTAACCAATCATCACCTTCAATAAACTATCGTTAAATAAATCTTAATACTCCTCTTTGCTGCTGTTAGCACAGTTTCTTTATAAATGTATATGAGAGAACTGACCGGCCAATGGTTTAGGGTTTGCAACTCTTCAGGGAACCCAATATCTTGTCAAATGTCATCAGATCTTGCCAGGCTGAAATTTCTGATGCAATTGACCTTTAACATAATTAAAGTTGTGTTGTAATTGCGTTTCTCAGAAGAAATGCTATTGTGTCAGTGACACTTCAAGTAAGTCTAAAGTGTAAAGGAGTCTCTGTCCCACAAATTACAGCTGTAATTGGGCTGCGGACGGATCTTCCGCCAGGATTTATTCTTGCAGCTGCGACATGGGACTATATTGGATCCGTTCGTAGTTTATCTAACAAATCGGGGCTGTGAGGTCTGCCTGCCACATGTTCCCCTTTATCTCATCCACGTTAGCCTTAGAGAACTGTTAACATCTCACCTGGCAAACTCCTCTCCCAGCCAGGAAGCGATGAAACCTCGTGAAGGAACCAGCTGGCGCGGAGACTTGGGGCCAAGCGTGCAGAGTTCTTTGTTTTAGAGCTATCCTGGCTGTGGACATGTCTGTTTAATTGCTTCTCCGAGCCAGCGCTCTCAGATACCCGAGGGTTTTTTGTCACTGCCCTTTAGTCACGTTTCTGTCCTTGCCACTTACTACCAAGGTGATGTCTCCATCCCATCTCTCGTATGCCTCCTTGGGACGAGGGGATTCTGTTTGCTGCTTCTAATCCACAAAACCTACTGAAATTCGGTTCTGTCAGATACTGGCCCTAATCTTAGTCGGCCCTAATCTTTAGCTGATCAGGGAAATCCTTATTTACCCAGAAAAAGCGCAAAGCAACTCATGGAGTATGTTAAACCCAGAGTGTCTCACTGGACGCGCTGCGTTCCCGGGTGTCGCTCTACAGTCTGTAATTATTTCTGCAGCTTCGCCAAAAGCGCTCTCAGGATTTAAGGGAATGAAGAGGTATAATCTCAGCTCCACACATTTTTCAAATTATACGAAAGCCTGAAGTGAAGACAGAACTAAACTCTCCTGAAATTCTGCTCGAAGGAAACAAACCCAGCTTGTCAAGCCTCGTCCTTATGGGACTCTGAGTATTTCTCTACACGTGCACGTCTTTGTGTTAGAGCTCCGCTTGGCTGCCTGCAGCGCTCTTAGAAGGCTGTAACCTTTCTGAGAGCTTTTGGGTCCGAGGACCCAGGGGTGTATTCGCAGAGGTTTATCCTCCCATCCATCCCCCCTTCACTTTGGGGGCCCGCAGCTGTGACTCGGGTGCCTTTCTCAAGTTCTCCTGTTTGTTCTTGAGAATCTGTTGTGGTTACAGCTGTGGGACCAGCACAGCGGCCGTTGTGGCACCGAGGGCTCTTACACCGTCAGAGGATGCGCAAAGTGTCCTAACGCGGCTTTATTGTGTCTGCCCCGGGGCTGAGTTGTCTTCCCAGGTTGGGGGTTTAGCCTGGGCTGCCATCCTGGGTTTAAAATATTAGTTTTCTTTATTCAAAGACAGCATAAAAATCAAAATGTGGCTCGAATACGAGGCTGGAGAAGAGTAGCCTGTGTTTGGCTTAATGTTTCCATCTGACGTGGAACTTGTCGTTTCGGCAGTGATAGGCTTCGAAGAGGATGTGGTTTCTGTTCCTGCTATTCAAATGTCTCAAAACCAGTAACAGTCTATTTCTCTGCCTGCGTTTTAAATGTTGCACCAAACTTGTGCTTTCTTCGCGTTCAACACCTCCAAGCAAGGATTAGCTTTAGAAGGACGGGGGCGCAGCGTTTGTCCGGCCGCGGGCTGTGTTTGCAGCGGTGGGGGACTGGGAACGTGCCGGGGTCGGGTAGGAGCGAGGGCTGTGGCTCGGCTGTGCCCGGGCTCGCCGGGTGACAATAGTGGCCCCGGGGGCCATGAGCACACGGCCTTCCCCCAGAACCGGGGCGTCCAGACACGGAGCTGCATCCTTTCATTCTGTACTCTTCACTGGTGGTCCTTCCTTTGAGAACAATAGCAAATCCCTCAATATCCCTAGTTTTTATGGTGTCCTTAACCGGTTTCTTCACTTTCCTGAATCCCATCAGATTTTGTTGGTGTCGTGTGATCGGCACTACAGTATGTGAGACAGTCGATTGAACGCGCTGTAAGAATTTTACATACTTCATCTTTCCGTCCTCACACGTAGCATCGCCTCGCTGGCCGCTTGCATTCGCCTGGTGGCCGTAATGGATCCCTTTCCTGACATGACACCGTTAATTTAGATTGCGGCAGGTTCTGTGAGCGTCTTGGGTTTTTTCCTCCAAAAATTTACTTACCCCTTTTCTGATGTTTTACTTCATATTTTTGGTCTTTTGTTCTCTGGATTGTATTTCTCTGAATTTCTACACAATTCGCTCTGATCTTAATTAAACTAAATATTTAATATTTACCATTTCCTGCCTTCCAGTCTGCCGCGAAGCACTAAACTGCTCTCTATTTAGCACATGACCTTGCAGAATTTTTGCTGATTTTTTGTCCGATTACCATTTGATTCTGTTCTTTGCCTTCTGTCCCATCCAGCATCAGTTATGCCAATTCTTTGGGTTTTGAACAATAGCCAAATAATTTTTAGAAGCCTTTTGTTGAAAATCTCTAGAAGTGTGAGTGAACTCTTGGCAAAAAACTGTCTTTTCTTCCAGTTCTCTTTACTGATGCATTCAGAGAATTCCAATGAGTTTGTGAGATCTGCTTTTCCCCTCCAGGTGCTGATCAGACTATGACCTTTCCAGCTTCTTCTTATTCTTCTTGAACGGCAGTTTCAGCCAAATTGAGAGACAAACGCGAGTTTACATTCTTACTGCTCTTTCAAAGCACAGATACAACCTTTGCTTTCCAGATCTTGCTGTAAGATCAGGCTTCTTTTGTTTTTTGTCTTTTGAGTGGTAGTTCTGCTTGCTGTGCGGCTGTCACCTTTTATCATGTGCGTGGATCACCTGGGTCTGGTAATCTCGTCAGCGACTTTTAAATTACCGGTTTCCTACCGTACCTTTGTATTGTTGGTTTTAATGACATTTCGGAGTCTGCTATTAGCTCATCTCTGTGGTGTATGCCTTCTAAAAAACTTGCTCTTTTCATTTAATGCCCATGTCACACGTGAGAACTTTACTTGTTATAATTTGCTGTTACTAATTCTGTGCGTTTTATTGAAGTGTTGCTTTGCGATGCCTGCTGCCACCGCGTTAGTTCCGGGGGCTTCCCTTCTCTGCGCATGCCAAGCGGGATCACGCTGTGGCTATTGTTAACGAAGAGCTGCTCTCAGCATCTCTTACCTCCTTTCTGTTGCAGAAGGGTACGAGTTTAGCCTCATGTATTCTGGAACTAATTGCTTCAGGAAGCAATAATTTAAATAGTTTACATGTGAATCTATTTATTACCTTTTATGGTAGGGGTTCTCCCCGCCCTGGGATCAAACATTCTTTTACTCTTCGTTTTGTTTCCTTGAGCTTACAGTGGGCGTTGTTATCTACACAGATTCATGCGCAGGTGAATACAGACCACAAATTTGCTAACGGGTGGTGTTTAACTGGCGGCCTCCATACGCGGTCTCAGAGATTTACCTATAGAGCTCATTGCAGGTGCAGCCGCATCTCATTGATGCTCTTGGCTGTGCCTACGCGGTGTTTGTTCTGTTACAGCCGTCGCGCAACAGACGCCATTCCAATTGATGTCTTTTTGCTCTTGTCTTTTTTTTTTTGCTGTACTATCTCAGTGTCAGCAGCCGGACAGCTTTGCGCAGCCCAGGGGCGCAGCTCACCGGGCTGTGCGTAGGTCCGTGCGCTGGGTTCACCTTGCCTGCTGGCCAAGGCAACTGGGGCAAACCCGTGACTGGGAGAGTTTGGGACCGAATGGTGTCCCATCACCCCACTGCTGCCAGAGCAGAGCACTTTGAGTACCCTGTGCCAAACAGGGATGTTGAAGCCGCATGACCCGCTGTTATTTAATTCCCGCCCCTGGTTTGGGGGTTGTAATGAGGACATTGAAAAGTCCAAGTGGCCTGAAACGAGAAGCCTTGCTGTAGGGCTCCACGTGGCCAGGACTAGGTTTCTTTAAGCGTCTAGGCTCATCCACTGGGAACATACGTTCATTTACTGGGATATCCTGTGTATTCCCATAGTCCTTTTTAAAAAGGAGCGAGCGATAGTCAAGTTGCATTTCTTTGCATGTCATTTATCTTTTCGCTCTTGCGTGGGATTCGGCTTGAATCTGGTGGGAAACTGCTGTCAGTTAGGTGTCTGACCACAGGTCGTTCCAGATGAAGCCGACCGTTGCCCGTGTCTGTTTCCAGTTAGATTTGAATTGGCTAAACCTGCGTGAACCTGAAGCCTTTTCTCAAGCTGCAGTGTTGTTTGATAGCAGCTATTTACAAGAGGAATAAAAGAAGAGGTGGACAAGAGATGAAAAATCTGAAGATGGTCAGAGGAATTGCTGTTGGCTTTCAGAGGAGAGCAGCTGCCTTGGTGGGGGGGAGGAAACAGAAATGATTCTTCATGCGAAAAGTAACATTTGCTGGAGGTGCAGTTTTCATGAGCCTCATGAGATGGTCTGAAATGGTGAGGACTGGCTAACGTGCTGCAGGCAAACGGATAAAGGTCAGATTATGGTTTTTTTTCTTTTTGTAGTGTCATCTAGACTGTCACAGACATCCTCCCCGCAGTCAGGCTGCCCGTCACCTTCCATCCAGACAGGCAAAGTCATCTCCTCATCCCAGAAGCACAGCAAGAAGGCACTCAAACAGGTAAGTAGCCTGGTCTGGGACCGGGTTTGGGTATCGTTGCAGTAATTTTATTTCTCTGGTAAATCGCCTTTCTCAGTGAAACTGCACTCTGCAGGGAGGTACTTCAGGACTTCCTGGCTGTCTTACAGTAAGTGGAGTTTCACTAAAACATCCCTCTCTCTCAAAGGCAGTTCAAAATATTGTGCTATTTAGTTCTTTGCCTTTTCCCTAAATAAGCATCTGGATTATTTTTTTTAATTATTATTATTAGAGAACAGATATATTTCTTTTCTCCCAACCTTTTGATGAGTGTGCTTAGTTTTCTACAGTCTGTTTTAGTAAATGGAAGGTCTTTTGGGGAAAAACATTAAATCCACTGACTTCTTCCCCTAGTTAGCGGCATGCTTTCCCTCCCAAGGAGTTCTGTGGGTGCAGCGTGTGTGTATATATGGAGGGAAGACGGGGAAGGAGAGCACGCTGGCTTTGCGTCGCACCTCTGCTGGGTGTTACAAGAGAAAGAGGGCTGATTATTTCCCATGCTTGGGGAACGACCGTTGTGTAGATAGTGTTAATTGTGTGCACGCAGGATGGAACGGGTAAGGGTTTGTACTTCAAATGGTTCGTTTCTCCTAATGAAAAATGCAAGATGAATTATTCCCCGAGTGTCTTATTTGCAGGTGTTTCCCCAACGGCATTGTTTAGTTTTCCATGATCCTTAGAAAGGAAATGCTTTATCAGGGTTAGATTTACTCCTTAGTAAAGTGAAAAATCTGTAAGGGCTTAGGAATCAAGTTGCAGAGGAGGTGCTAGCCCAGGGATTACGGAAGCGTGTCACAGACAGATGAAATCGTGATGTGTTCCAGATAGGATTTACCTTTTCCAGCCCAGCCTGCTTCCTTGGCTTTTTCCAGCTGAGAAGCAGCACTCAGGATGGCATTCAGCTAACAGAGATGCCTGTGGCCCTGGGAAAAGGGTCTGCAGTGAGAGAGAAGGATCTAATTAGGGCATATTATTGAGGAGAACATTACAGGGGAAGAGGAGGCAACTGGACAAACTGGAGCTTTGTTTCCAGCAAGAGAGAGTTGAGTTGATGTCAAAATGAGGTGCCAGCTTTAGGGAATCTTCTCGCTTCTTTCTTTTCCCACTTGGCTGTTTCTCGGCAGAAGCATTGGTGTTGCTGTGATGTTGCGTGCTGCTGATAGCCACCCTAAAGGAGGGAGATTGTGTTGTCACTTTAGGCTGGTTTTCTTCTGAAGTTCAGAGTCAAGCTTCCACTTTCATTTGAATCCTCAGAAAATTGCTTCTCACTAATTCAGCAAGATATTAATTATACTCTTTGCTTTCCCTTCCTCATCCCTCTTTAAGCCTGCCTGGCAATCATTTCTCTCCAACATCCGCAAAGGCTTTTCTCTTTTGAGAGAGTGATCAAACAGACTCGGGGTTTGTTATTAACAGTCCTCTTTTCCCTCTCGTGCTCAGCAGTTCCTCTTCATTCTCTCTGGTCTGCAGGTCCCTGGTTCACAGAATCACAGGTTGGAAGGGACCTCTGGGCAAAGCCACACTCCATTTCCAAACCTACACTATTCCCAAACCTACACTCCATCTACTTTTCTCCTCTCTTCCCAGCCTCTGTTCTTACATGCCTAATAATTTTCTGCTTTTCATCCATGAATTCCCCGTGCTCCGGCTCCCACCAGCTTTCCCCCACCTTTGTATTCATTCCCGTCTGTCTCTGCTCTCTCCCTCCTCTACTCCCCAGATTTCCTACTCCGAGCTGTCTGCTTCCCGAGCATCCTTGTTCCAGCACTGTCTCTGAGTGTAATGAAATACGTCAGAACCAGTGAGTTCCAAAATTGAGACAGTGTGCTCAGTTCCACTGTTAATCTCATTGGCTTGGGGAAAAAAATCAGAAACCCTGAAAGAAATGGGGAACCACATGGAGGCCCTGATGTCTGCACAGCATACCTGTTTGTACTCAGCAGTTCTGCACCTCTCTGCACGGCAAAAACCTGTTCTAATGGTCATCATCTTCCATCACAACAGCTCTTCTCCCTGAATTCAACTCTTCTATAGAGCATCAAATTGTAGCATAGTGAATAATTTGCCTTCTAGGCACACAGGAGTAAAAGGTGTTGGTGAAGAACCACTCAGTCTTTCTAACGTACCTGTCTAAAGTTTGCTCTAGCTTTGGATCAAATTAAGAATGTTGCATGTCTAATCCTTTGCTTAATTTTAGTTCCAGTGGAATTCTGCCATTCTGACCAAATACCGCATCTTCCACCTCTTCCTAAACATGGTTGCCGCTGCGGTCAGAAAAGTTTATAAAAGGTAGATAACATGAGCAAATACAGATAGCAGGAAGGAGAGAGCAATGTTATGAGTAGAGGAATAGGAAAAACATAAGTTACTGAGGAAAGCGAGAGTTAAAGAAAGCTTTCATATTTTTAATTATGTCTGCGACCCAGATGATTTGCTAGCGTGCACTGGAGAAGACGGCTGGCTGGATCCAGCCCTCCTGTCTTCAACGCTAAGCGATGATGATATTACCAGAGGGAAGAGAGAGATTTCTGAGTGAGAACTTTTAACCCTGGAACACGACGCTGCCGCTGTACTGATGATAAGTATCAGGTCCTTTAAGAAATAAGGATCAGAATTTAATTCATAAACACATCAGAGTTAAGACTGTAAAATACAGCCAAATAATATGGTGTGCAGTGGTGTGCCATCACCACACAGTATAGTAAGTAAGCAGACGGCTGCGTTTCTTACAATCATTTGGAAAAATCCCAAGTTAGGGGTTTGCAACACCTGAATCCAAATTGGCGGAGACATGTCAGTGCTCATCCTGCTGGGAGATGGCACAGTCATGGGGAGAAACCCCCTTTGTTACAGTGAGTGTGTGCTGATACAAAAAACCACCACACTGAGACTCTGACATTTATAATCCAGATCCAGGAAGATGGGTGGTTTCTCACCCATCGGTGGAAAATGCAGGTACTAATGCTTTCCTCTGTTCCTCTCCAATCCACTGACCTCATCCCACCCTTACCTAGCCTAAACAGCCATCCCAGTGCCATCAGGATTCACAGAATCACAGAAACCCCAACGGGTCGGGCTTGGAAGGGGCCTCTGGGGTCCCTCTGGTCCAACCCCAGCTCAAGCAGTGTCACCCAGAGCCGGTTGTGCAGGGCTGTGTCCAGACAGCTTCTCAATATCTCCAAGGAGGGAGGCTCCACAACCTCTCTGAGCAACCTGTGCCAGCGCTTGGGCACCCTCATAATAAGTGTATCATGTACTCAGATGGAATTTCTTATTTTGTGCCCATGGCCCCCGGTCCCGGCACTGGGCACCACCGGCAGAGCCGGGCTCCCTCCTCTCCATCCCCCCCGCAGGGGTCCGTCCGCATGGACCGGAGCCCCCGACCTGCTCTGCTCCAGGCGGAGCAGTCCCGGCGCCCTCAGCCTCTCCCCACCGCAGAGCTGCTCCGGTCCCTCAGCGTCCCGGTGGCCCCTCGCTGGGCTCTCCCCAGTCTGTCCATGTCCCTCCTGCACCGGGGAGCCCAGCGCTGGACCCGCCACCCCCAGGGTGGCCTCGCAGAGGGAAGGGTCCCCTCCCTCCATCCAGATCTCATCACGGTGTTTTAAGATTGGAAATTACACCCTCTGCTGTGGTTTATACCGTTGGCTTTCATCGTTATCCACTACACTTTTATTTGTTGCCGCATACGTGGAACAACTAAGGCCAGGGACTGGGCTGGGCTGCACCCTACAAAGCTCTCCAGTTGGTGACAGTCGCTTTGTCACCTTTTCTGTGAAGAAGGGAGCTGTACAATACAGATTTTTTCCCCATCAAGTGCATCCGTGTAGGTTTGTACCGCCGTTACCAGAGACCGTCAGCAGGTACAGAGCAGGAGGTGGGTGCTCAGGGAGCATCTCCCAGCCCTGCTGCCGTCACCCGCGGTGGAGCGGGCAGGGAGGAGCGTGCTGCTGACATAAGGTCTTTGTTTAAATAACAATTACAGGCAGTGCTGATGATCCTGACTGAATGGCACCATTTTGGATTATGCTCTTCTTCAGCTCCGTAGAATAAAGTGGTGGTTTCTGCCCTTGACGGGGGGGGTTACCTCAGAGCTGCCCTTTGTGCGAACGCACCTGTGTGCTGAGGAACATCTGCCCTCCGCGGAGGGCGGCCCAGCAACAAAGGGCAGCTTAAAGGCAAACAAAACGAAAATAACGAGCCGCTGTGCAGGGGCCCAGAGGGAGTACCCACGCAGGCAGGTCTGGGCTAGAGGAGGGTTGTGGGCTGGCGCTGGCGGAGGGGTTTGCTGTGCTCAGGGGGCTCTGGAGAGAGACCCCCTGAGAGAGAGAGACCCCCTGAGAGAGAGAGATACTCCCTGAGAAAGACCCCCTGAGAGAGAGAGACCCCCTGAGAGAGAGATACTCCCTGAGAGACCCCCTGAGAGAGAGAGACCCCCTGAGAGAGAGATACTCCCTGAGAGAGAGATACTCCCTGAGAGACACTCCCTGAGAGAGACCCCCTGAGAGAGAGAGACCCTCTGAGAGACGCTCCCTGAGAGACCCCTGAGAGAGATACTCCCTGAGAGAGACCCCCTGAGAGAGAGAGACCCTTCGAGAGACGCTCCCTGAGAGAGACCCCCTGAGAGAGAGAGATACTCCCTGAGAGAGACCCTCTGAGAGAGAGACGCTCCCTAAGAGAGAGAGACCCCCGAGAGAGAGAGATACTCCCTGAGAGAGACCCCCTGAGAGAGAGACTCTCCCTGAGAGAGAGAGACCCTCTGAGAGAGAGAGATCCTCTGAGAGAGAGATGCTCCCTGAGAGAGAGAGAGACCCCTGAAAGATCCAGACCCTCTGAGAGACCCTCTGCTGAGGCTTCCACAGCCGGGGCACCTGGAAGCTGCCACCTGATTGGTGGGTGTGGGGTAGTTAGCACATTCCTGATTGGCTGGTTCCTGACAGGCGGGCTGGGAGAGAGGGGCCTCCATGGCTGGAGCTGAGGGGAGCGGGGCTGGTGTGGGGTGTTAGGGGAGAGCTGGGCATGTGTGGGGTGTAACAGGGGAGTGGGGCCTGTATGGGGTGTTGTGGGGGAACTGGGTCTGTGTGGGATGTAACGGGGCCTGTGTGGGGTGTTATGGAGAAGCTGGGTCTGTGTGGGGTGTTGTCAGGGAACTGGGTCTTGTGTGGGGTGTAATGGGGGAGCAGGGCCTGTGTGGGGTGTTACGGAGGAGTTGGGCCTGATGGGGGGTATTATAGAATGGTTTGAGTTGGAAGGTACCTTAAATACCATCTCGTTCCACCCCCCTGCCCTGGGCAGGGACACCTCCCACCAGCCCAGGTTGCTCCAAGCCCCATCCAACCTGGCCTTGAACACCTCCAGGGATGGGGCAGCCACAGCTTCTCTGGGGAAGCTGAGGGCTGCTGGGCCTGGTATGGGCTGTTATGGAGGAGCTGGACCTGTTACAGGGTGTTACGGGGAAGCTGGGCCTTTCCCCAGTATTTACAGGCAGGTTACTGAGAAGACCAAGCCAGGCTCATCACAGTATGGTGAAGGAAGTGGGATGATGAGAAACAATGGGCGTAAGTTGAATTGTATAAAGAAAAGCAGATCATAAGGAAAAGCTTTTTCCCTGTGAGGACAGTCCAGCGGCGGAGTGGGGGCCCAGAGAGGCTGTGCCATCTCCATCCTCGGAGGTTTCCAAGACCCGACTGGCCAGAGCCCTGAGCAACCTGGGGAGGCCGAGCTGGCCCTGATGTGAGCTGGAGGTTGGACTGGAGACCCCGCGAGGTCCTTTCCCGCCAGAATTATTTTGTGATTATGACAAGACTCAATATAAATTAGATATGTTAAAGAAGCCCCCAAATATTTATAACAGAGAACATAAGTGCAAAGCTGACGCGGAATTTAAAAAGAGATATCTAATGAATAATTGTTTCCTCCTCCAGACATGCCTCAGCCACCACTGGCGTGGGCACCTCAGGTGCTGCATGACCGAGAACTGAGGTGGCACAATGAACGACAGCAGAATTCTTTTACCTGAGCTGAGAAAAATGCAGCAATTAAATGGCATACAGAATGGGTGAACTGAATGCACAAAACCTTAAATATTTAAGGTGATTTGCACAATAGAAGTATGGGATTCACATAACCCCCTGAACGTAGTAGTGGTCTTCATAGCCCAGCACTTTCTGGACATTCACTGTTGCCTGCGGTTCATCTTCAAACCAAAGAATTTGTAAAAGCTTTCTTGAACTTGTTTATGGATGTTTGTTACTCGTATGAATGCGAGGTCTGTCTTTTATCTTTCTGTTTTTGTAAAAGGTTTTGACCTCAATAACAGGAGGTTAATTGTGTGTTGCAGAGGATACTTCCTCTTACTGATTTTCGATTTTGCTGTGTTTCTGTTTGGCTGAATGTTTTTTTTTTTAACCTGTGGTAGAAGTGACTGAATGGGAATTATTTAATAAATTGGAAAATAGGAAGCTAACATGTCCATTCGTTATCTGTATCCTTTTGTTGTCGTCTCCCTCATTTGTGTCTTTACAAACTGAAAGTCTGTCTGTCTTATGTTTTCCTCATATGGCAGATTCTGCAAGTTTCTGCATATTTTTATTCTCTCCTCTGGTTTTAACTGTATTATTATTGTTGTTGTTGTTATTAAGATAGCAATGATCTCTAGTTAACAGTCCCACTCATTTCTATATATGCAGCATATTTCCTGTTTCTTCCTATTTTGAAATTGTACTATATACTTGATCTGTCATAACTTACTCTGCTGTTTAGTTTATTTGGGCTAGGATTTAATTTTTTGAAAACAGACACTTCGGTTTGGGTAAATGCTGCAGTTTAACCAAATGCCTTCTTACTTCCTTGTCTTAGTCATTTTTGCCTTTTAGGCTGTGTTATGGTTGCTTTCACAGTCTTTTCTGAAACAAAGGATTTTATTTTCTTCCCTTTAGTGTTGTAATTGCTGTTACTCTGCTAATTAAAAAAGTCATCCCTAATGAGTAGCATCTCTGTTGAAGGCTTTTTAGTAAGTCACTACTTGCTTCACAAGGAGACGGAAATGAGTTATATTACAGTACTTTGAAGTTATTTCTATAATTACTTCTTGAACCAACTCTGGATTTGGAATCCTTTCTCTTTGCATTCTCTAGAGATCATTTTTTTTCATGAAACGACACAACTTAAGATGTTCTGGAACCATTAACTTTTTGCTTTAGATGTAAAGGTAGGGAATCTGTCTACTTGTAGTAAGGTATTTACATAGACAGTATCAGTGTCCCATGTGAACTGAATGCGTTTCCAAAGTCATTTTGAACTTTTGACGTAGTTAGAATCAGAATCCAAGTATCTCCACTCTAAACAAGCGGTTTGTACTGTGTGCTTATAATTTCTAAGAATATTTTTAATTTCTCTTTGGTCATGTTTTTCTGTCCTCTTCCCCAGGCCTTGAAACAGCAGCAGCAAAAGCAACAGCAGCAGCAATGCAGAGCCGGCATGCCCGTGTCCTCTAATCAGCACGTCCTTCTGAAGGCTGTCAAGGCAGCCAGTGACTCCACATCAGCAAAATCTGGTACGTGGCAGTGACACTCCTATGTGTTCTTTTACTATCCTGTCTCTCTAACTTGCCTTTTCTTCCTCTTAGGGGATGAGAGAAGAAAGTGCTCTTTTCATGCGCCATTCTTTTTGTTTCTAAAATAGTCTAGCTTCTATTCTCCTGGCTTTGATTTTATTAGGAAAGCATTCAGTTAAGAATAGATCTTGAATAGATCTTATTGTGCCATTGTCTGGTTAAAAAGCTTTTTTCTGTGATAAATGTCTTCCCCAATAGTTGCCTGTGTGCTGTGGTCAGGTACTTCTCATGGCTAAGCAAATCAGGTGGTGTTTCTCTTAGTATTCATTTCTTTCCAAAGTGGCTCCTCATTCTGTAGTGTGGCTTTCATGTCTTGTTCCAAAGAATGTTCTGATCTGAAAGATCCCCGAGTGGTTTCCAGCATTTATGCTGCAGTAGAAATTAATGAGATCACTGCTTTTCTCCTCTTCATTCCACAGTCCATTAGCTCCCTTACCAGCAGCAACATTTCACTAGTTATCATAAATTCTTGGTAGTTACTTCTAGTTAGTTTTCTCTAAATTCTTTTCAGTGTAACTGATTTCCATTGTAAGCTCCTCGTTCTGTAAGCATGACTCAAGTTGTTTGCTTTTAGATGCAAGAAATGCCTCTTTGTTTGTATAGACTGATTTTCATGTTGTACAAATAAATTACTTTTTAGACTAACGCCATCATTATTTTATCAATCCACAATTTGTCAAGTCATCTGTAAACATGACCAGTAGTGGCTCTGTAGTGTCTCCCACATCACTGAGCACCAGTTTGCTTTCCTTCATACTCTATGGCAGAAATCAGAGCAGTGGGCCTGTCAGATCAAATCAAACACGTTTGGCCCGGTGACCTGTGTCCCACACTGCTGATAGCACATGCAGGAAGTGTGTAAAAGCAGGGTAGGCACGTATAGTGCTCTCCCAGAATTAAGTGTGGTGTGCTCAGGGACCTCCAAAGCAAGAGAAGGTGTCTTTCTATTTCACAGACTCGGTGGGATTTTCCTTAGTGGATTTGCCTAACTGGAGGGGTGGGAATTTTGACTTTGTAAATGCCTTGTGGCAAACACCACATTGTAAAAAACACTAAGTTTTGTTTGGTTTGAGCCGGGTTCCTTATACCTTTATTTGATTCCTTCTAATTATCAAACAGGCGATGAACAACTATTGTTTATCCAACAACTTCTTGGCACTCATGACTTTTGTAGACATCTCTTCTTCAATCTGAAGAGTCCTACTGTGTTCTCTCATTCCTCATATGGAAGGCTATATGCTTTTTGCAATAGCAAATGAAAACTGTACATAGTATTCAGGGTGCAAGATGCATTCTGAATTTGTATAGCATCATTTTGGTATTCTATATTTTGTTCATCTCTTCTTAACAATTCCTAGCATTCAGTTTGGTTTATTTTGACTCTGCCAAGAGCAGGCATTTTCCTAGAACTGTTGAGATTCTGAGACTCTTTCCTGAGTTGTCATTTCCTATTTTAGCACCCAACACTATGTATGTAAGGTTAAGGGAGTACTTTTCATGGAATCACGGAATTTTCAGAGTTGGAAGGGACCTCTAGAGCTCATCCAGCCCAACTCCCCTGCCAAAGCAGGATTGCCCAGAGCACAGCACTCAG
>VUYV01000402.1:294161-351663 GCA_008711295.1 Anarhynchus alexandrinus
TTCTTTCTCCCCAGGTGCAGGACCTTGCACTTGCTTTTGTTGAACCTCATTAGGTTCTTCTCTGCCCAGCTCTCCAGCCTGTCCAGGTCACGCTGGATGGCAGCGCGGCCCTCTGGAGTGTCAGCCACCCCTCCCAGTTTGGTATCATTGGCGAACTTGCTGAGGATACACTCTGTCCCCTCATCTAGGTTGTTAATGAATATATTGAACAAAATTGGATGGAGTATTGACCCCTGGGGGACACCGCTGGTTACAGGCCTCCAACGAGACTCTGTGCTGCTGATCACAACCCTCTGAGTTCTGTCACACAGCCAGCTCTCAATCCACCTTGCTGTCACCTCATCCAACCCACACTTCCTCAGCTTCCTAATGAGGATGTTATGGGAGACAGTGTCAGAAGCCTTGCTTAAGTCAAGGTAGATGACATCTACGGCTCTCCCCTCATCCAGCCAACCAGTTATAACATCATAGAAGGCTATCAGATTGGTCAAGCGTGATTTACCCTTGGTAAATCCGTGTTGACCACTTCCAAAAACTTCCTGTTCCTCAACGTGTTTGGAGATGACATCCAGAATGAGTTACTCCGTTACCTTCCCAGGGACAGAGGTGAGACTAACCGGCCTGTTTTTGTACATCACTTCATGTTTCTTTACAGTGAATCATATCTGTGCTTTTATCACTCAGCCATTCATTGTCATTAAGTCCTTCTGCAGCTGTAATGGGGAGGGGAGGTGTTGAGACCTAAGAAATAAATAGAATTAAGGTGCAGAGGGTTAGTACATGTGGTACGGAGCAGGGAGAGGCAGGGGCAGGATCAGCAGCATTGTGTACAAGAGGAAAAGAGGGCTGGCTTTTTGAGGCTGAGATCTCTTCCAAAAAGCAACAACCTCCTTCTCTGCTTCGCAGTCCTGCTGATTCCAGTCCTGCTTCAACGTCTTCTGCAACACATACGCAGTCCCTGTCCATTTAAGCTGTGTGTAATTCCGAAGTCCCTACCCTTAGACCCCATCTGTTACACTAATTGTCATGGGTAAAATGCAGTGCTATCTGTCAAACTCAGGCACTTCTATGAGGTGGAAATTCCCTCCCCCTCAATAATTACCCTGTTTCTCCATCCTTCACGCTTGATTTGCTTGACTGGTCCTGATTCATCCCAGCAAGACGATGATCATGGAAATTTAACCGTTGAGGAAGGCGCAGCGAGAATGCTCGCTCTAAAAGACTTCTGTCAGGTGTACTCACAGATGGAGTGGCTGAGACTGGCAGTCATGCAGCTTGCCCAAAAAAAGGGAAAGCAAGCAATCAGATCACAACAAAATTAAATTTGCAACCCCAGATCCTAAATTATTTTCAGTCTTAAAAATTCCTTTTTGGTAGAGCTTGATAGCATGAGTAATACCCACCCATTACCTTTACCAAACAAAGGTGTGGCTTCTTTCTTCTTACAGCATCTATTAACAGCAGCTGTTGCCAGTCCCACAACTCCTTCCCCATCCGAACAGTCAGTCCTTCAGCCAACAAGCCTGTACTTAGGACAAGAAACACCTGCATGTGGAGAGAGAGAAGCTGCATCTCTGCTACTGAGTTAATCACCGCCAAAGTACTGGGCATAGGAACTGGAACTCGGTCAATGCATTCTGCTAAATTCCCTGACGTCGCTTTGGCTCAGGACAAGCTAGCAGTCTCTTAGGCAGTCCTTGGCACGGCTTGGTGTTCAGCACAGGCCAACCATCATTCCCTGCAGGCAACTGGAACGTGGGCAACCCCGCCTGGGGGAGACAGAAAGCATAAGGGGGTGAACACGGCCAGTTCTTCTTAGGGCCAGGGGAATGCCCGATGTCACCGTTCTGTTTACTAGTATAGAAGTAGTCAGAGAGGATTAGACAACAGCAATAAGATGATTTTAGCATGGAAAACATTTTGCTCTTGGATATTCTTGGTGTAATTATGTGAATGTTTGGCTGAAATTCACTGGTCAGGCCAAGCAATGTCATAGAGCCATCAGAAACCAAGCCTAGGAGTAGCCTTGAGAGCTCATCTAGTCTACATACTTTCCTCAGGGCGGGAGCTACGATGCATTTCTGACGGATGTTTTCTTCAGTCTGTTCTGAGAGATGCCGTTGACGCAGAGACCAAGAACTCCCAGCAAGTCTTGCCCTTCCTGCTTTGTGAACTTAATCCTTAAAATGTGTTTCTTAGCCTCTAATCAGAATCTTTTCTTGCTTCCTTGGGTTTAAACCCAAGATGTCCTGTCCTATCCACCCTGGACACAGAGTGCAGGTTATTTGATTTCTTCTCCCTACTGCCTTTTACATAATTGGAGATGTTTCCTCATCTCATGCTGATTTTTGTTAGTATAAAATTCTTTGGTTGCTTTAGTGTGTTTGTTTATTCTCCCTTTCCAAATAGCTCTAAACAAATCCAAACCAAAACTAGACCAATCTGTCCTGGCTTGCTGGTTATATACTGCTGGAATGTTTCTTGTAACATCTGTTCAGGCATATGCAAGGTTGCGGCTATGCGCCATATATCCAATTGAAAGGAACAAGCGTATTTATCAGCTGTACTTCATGCATCATTTAATAGCAGAGTAAGTATTGAACAGTTGATGAGGTTGCCTGTTGTTGCCAGGCAGCTTTGTAGTTCAGACCCTTTCAAAAAGGTTAAGGGGAAGAAGGTTAATATAATCTTGCTTGTTTGAAATTCAGTCCTAAGCTGTGCTTGTGCCCTTTACACCTAGGCTGGTGTGGTCTGAGAAGGAAGCAGAAATAAATCCAGTAGAAAATTACACGTTTCCCATGATGGTGTTAAGAAAATGCAGTGCCAGGTGTATGAAGTCTTCAGCATAAAATGATAGTTTAAAAGCCTTTTGCAATTTCTCTGCTAACTAGGATTAAACCTGAATGGTTCATTAGCACAACAGGCAGATATCGTTCCTGGAGGACCCCATCTCCAGAGCTCCCTGCCCCAGGAGGAATTGCATCTTCACTTAGGGAAGTAGGAACAGGGGAGACCTAAGAGGGCCTGAAACAGGTAGGATATTTTGTAAGATTGTTAGCTAACATAGAGTAATTATTAAAATAGACTAATGGAGTAAGTAATCCAAACTCATGTTACTTAGAGTACTTAAAGTATTGTCTGGTGTCTTTTTGTGATTCTAATGAGGCTTTTGCCTTTCCTGGGTATGACCAGAATCAGGCTGCTGGAGACCTGCTCTCTGGCCCTTCCCAGGCACTGCATGTCAGGCCTCTGGGGCAGGAGGTCACAGCATATCGATTTCTCTCTTTATTTTGATTTCACGCTTCCCAAACTATTGCCACGTGCACTCTAATCATGGGTGAACTATTTTCTTCCAGCATCTCTATTTAATTTTTGTTACTGTTTTTTTTTCTCTGACTTCCCCATATTTTGCTGGTGCAGTACGGCTGCAAGGTATCATCCATTCTGTGTGACCACTTACCGAGCCTTCCTAGTACTACTCTGAAAATATGTTAGAATCATAGGACCATTCATGTTGGTAGGGACCTCAAAGAGGCCCGTAGTTCAACCTCCAGCTCACAGCAGGGCCAGCTCGGCCTCCCCCAGGTTGCTCAGGGCTCTGGCCAGTCGGGTCTTGGAAACCTCCAAGGATGGAGGTGGCACAACCTCTCTGGGCCCCCGCTCCACTGCCGGCCTGTCCTCACGGCGATAAAATTTTTCCTCATATCGTGGCTGACTCTTGCCTGTTTTTTCTTCTCCTCCTGCCATGCACCACTGTGACCAGCCTGGCTCCATCTTCCTGCTGCCCTCCCTGTAGGAGCAGGGTGGTAACTAAGAGGTCTTCCTCAACCTTTTTTCTTCCCCAGCCTGAACAAGCCCCGGTCCCTCAGCCTCTCCTCACAGGGCAAGTGCTGCAGTCCCCTGAGCATCTTGGTGGCCCTCAGCTGAGCTCGCTCCTGGTTTTGATGTCTTCCTTGTATTAGAGGCCCCGGGACAGGACATGGAATTGATGTGTGGGCTAATGAGTGCTGAGCAGAGGGGGATAATGACTTCCCTTGATCTGCTGGCTGTGGTCCTACAGCCCAGGATGCTGTTGGCCTTTTGTGCCAGGGCACAAGTTCAGCTTGTGTCTGCCAGGATCCTCATGTCCCTTCCAGCAGAGCTGCCTCCAGCCTGTGTCACTGCCAGGGGCTCTGCCCTCCACGGGCAGGACTTTGCCTTTGTCCTTGCAAGGTTCCTGCTGGCCTGATCCTCCAGCCTGGCTTGGTCCTGCTGGTGGCAGCTCTGCCCTCAAGGAGAGTGGCTGGTCCCTGCAAATTCAGCACTACCTGCAAACTTGAGCAAATGCTCCATTGCCTCCCCAAATAACAATGTGAACCAGGACCGGCACCCTGAGGCACTCAGTCCTTACCAGCGTCCAGGCAGAGGATGGAGCATGACTCTCCAAGCCTGGCCACCTCACCCGCTGCTTACCTGTCTGCTTGTCCACCCGTCCAGAGCCTAATGTCCCAGTTCACGCACACTATTGTATGTCGAATGTCAAAGTAAAAGGCATCCGTCTCTCTTCCCTCATCCATAAATCCAGTCATTTGATCACAGAAGGCAATCAGGCTGGTCAGGCATGGTTTACCCATGGTAAATCCATGCTGACTGCCTGCAGTCATCATTATCTCCTTTGTGTGATCAGAAATGTGCTCCAAGAGGGGTCACTCCGTGATTTTCCCAGGGAGAAAATTGAGGCTAACCAGTCCGTATTTTCTCAGGTTGTGTATTTGTCCCTTTTTGAAAGTGGGTGCAACATTTGCCTTTCTTAGTCATGGGGAATCTCCTGCCATCTTCATTTCTTTTCAAAGGTGGTAGAGAGGCCTTGTAAGGACGCTGGTGGGCTCCCCCAGGACCTGTGGGTTCAACTCGTGTTGTTCTGTAGGCTTGTATGGGTACAGACAACCTTCTTGACTCATCTCCCTTGCCTGTCTTTCCTGAAGAGCTGGTATCTACCCATGCCAGCATCCAGCCATGTGAGCTCTCCTACCTTAAAGGTTGTGAGGGACAGAGAGAAGTGAAGGATCGCACTCATTTCACGTGTGGTCTCAGGAAAGCCGTATTCCTCAGCTTTTGCTATGGCCTTATTCGACTGAGGTAGAGTAGGAACAGCGTGTGTTTATGCAGTCCCCAGTTAGACTGTAAATTGATTACTGTAAAAGCCTTTGAATATTACTGCAACATAAGTGGCGTTTGTATGTTTTTCATCAGCATCCATGGAGTCCTTTTCTCCGCTCCTATCCACGTGATAGTACATAGAAATAGCTCACAGCTGGGACAGTGGGATATATTGAGATGGAGAAGTAAATTAAGCGTACAAGTGGAGAGAGAACAATATTCTGATAGAAAGCAACACACTGATTCCACAATTTCAGGGATGTATTTAGTCAGAACTGGAACAGCTACCGTAAGGAAGGGAAGGAAGAGGAAAAGAACCAGGCAGAGAGGAGAGTAAGAGAGGCAGATGGGGAACAAATCTGGCACAGACTGGGTGAAGGAATTGATTAGTGCAAGTCATTAATCAGAGCCAGCATTCATTTATTTTGTGATTTAATCATGTGTATTGTGGAGTTTCTCTTTCGAGGTATGGCGCTTCAGTACCTTTCCATACTTGGGCTAGTAGCTATTATTACACGTAAACCCAAAGAGAGCAGAGCAAAGACCAGCTCATGTTCTTAATTCATCTCACTGAAGAAGAGGAGGCAAAGAAAGGCAGGGAGAATCTAGGGAAGAAGCTCTTCCCACCAGCAGAAAAAATACTGCTATACAAAAGAGAACGTGGGTGGCAGTGATTTGTAAGGAGGAATCATAGTGGTGAAATCTGTCTAGTTTGGCTAAGTAGTGACTTTGGAGGAGGACGTGAAAATACCTCTTGAGTATTTGAAAGAGGAGGAGGAATTACTGAGGGTGGTCTAAAAGAACAAAAGCTACAATAGTAGGTTAAAATTTAGAAAGTACACATGAAGATTTTTCCTAACAGTGAACTCTCACAGAAACTAAAGCTGCCTCCGAAAGGAAAATTTAACAAGATCATTACTGGATTTGGATTTAGCCAGGAAATAAGATGGGGCTAGCTGGGAAATAGACTCAAACCATAAATGAAATGGCCGTCCGTCCCTTTATTTTGTGATAGTCTGATAGCTACAAAGGGGTCTTCTACTTCCAGCCCCTTGGGAACTGAGTGCTACAAGAATAAAAGACGTGTCCTAGAAGTGCTTGTCCCAGAGCTGCTGGGATTAGGGTGTGCACGTTAAAGAATCTTTATTTCAGTCCAAGCAGATGTCTCGTGTGATATTTCTTTGTACGTCCCGGTGTTTAAATGTTTCAATTTCCTGTGCAGCTTGGGAAGGCAAGCAGTCAGATGGACAGTCAAGCAGCCCTCAGAACTCCACCTCCAGTTCCTCTCCTTCTGTTAAGCTTGATAACTCCTTGCCAGGGCTGGGGAAGAAACCATTCCAGAGATCTGACAGGCTCCATGCAAGTAAGATATTTATTTTTCTGCTTAAAGAGATTTGGTTGCTCTGATGACAGAACAAAAGCCTAAACAGCAAAATTGGGTAAAATGTGTAATTAATTGCATTGCTAAAGTGACTTCTGGACAACTCTGGAAAGTGCTGCTGGTATGTTGTGTGAATTAGGATAAATAATTCAAACCTTACATATGCAAATACGCCTTTTCTCATTTCTTGTCATCAGGGGTTTCTGCCTGCGAATTTGCAGCTTGCTGTTTGAGAAGCAAAAAAGGGCTTGCATTATTTAGCAGGCTTTTTAACGTACTTAAGACACTTTGATAACATTAAAAAGAAAAAAGAAACTCCTTCCCAGATCTTTATACTTAAGGCCCCACAGTTATTTGGCTTCCTGCCCATTTATTGAATTTAGGTCTTTCACAGCTTTCTTGACCTTTTGTGGATGATGGAATTGACCTCAGTGAACTTAAGGCTATTCTGAGGTCTCTGACTATGCTAATCATCCCAGATTTCCCTTGTCACTGGTGAAAACGAGCACTTTTCAGGGCGTGTTTCATTTGTCCCCTGTAACTAGGAAATTCTGCAACTTCAGTAAATTATAAACCTGCAGAGCCATTTTCTGAATGACTTCTGATAGAGCAAGGTTCCCCTGATGAAGCAAGCCTCGGTGGCATTTATTTTCTTAGGTGCTGTCACCTTAAAAATAATTGCTGTCATCCCTGAAGTCAGGGGGAGCCAGGGTCTGTCTTGGTATTACCCATTTTGCTAATAATGCACTTTTAATCTAAGCTTCAAAACACACGGTGTTTTGCCAGTAGTAGACAGTAGATTAACCCAAAGGAAATAAAGTACACAATACAAATGCCGCCTTCATTATTCCTCTCTGAATTTGCAGCACATACATGAAGCTGGCTGCAGCATACGGGTTAATGCTGGACTTGCTGGCTTTCAAACACGGAAAAGGAAAGAGAATAGTTACTCATTTTTACTGCTTTGTCTAGTCTTGTGGTTTCTACACAAGCACAATGAGCTGATGATTTTTTCTGAAGTGCTTTTGCTGAGAACGAAGTAGGAGAGTCCAAGAAGAAATCCCGAGGAACAAACTGACCTTAACTAGAGGCTTAAAATAGAAAATTGATGTGGCTAAAAGCAGTTCTAGAAACCCTCCTGAAAAAGACTCCTTGCCAGTCCCCAGACAGCCAGGATTCCTACAAAAGTTAGGTGAACTGACACAGGCTACGATATATTAGGTATGGAAATGTTCTGTGCTGGGAAGGACCTCCCACATGTTGTTTTTAACTGTGTGTGCAAAGGTAAAACATATATTTCAAGTCAAGGTATGAAATGGATTACTAAGGTGGGATTTTGAAAATCTCAGGTACAGTGGAGCCTTTAATCCTCTCGTAGGTAAGATGTTACTTACGTCTTTGTGGTTCATTGCAGGGCAGCTGAAGAGAACAAAATGTGCTGAAATTGATGTGGAAACTCCCGACTCCATCCTCGTGAACACAAACCTGCGGGCGCTGATCAACAAGCACACGTTCTCTGTTCTGCCTACAGAATGCCAGCAGCGCCTGCTGCTGCTGCTGCCGGAGGTGGACAGGCAGGTACGCGGGGGTTTCTGTTGTGGAGAGAAGCTGGGCTCTTAGGTGTCACTAGGGAGCCTCTCCAGCAGGAATTCAGACTAGTCATCCAAATACTGTGTTTATGTCTAGCGGGATAGACTTTTTCTTCCATGCACAGTGTAAAAAAAGACAGAAGATTCTTCAGTGATTTGTTTGGGTTTTTGCTGCTGCCAGAAAAAAAAGAATTGAGATTTGATAAACCAGTGGCTTAATTCTGTTTAATCAACTCCGTATTCCCAGCCACAGCGAGAGCAGTGTTTCTGTTACATTGGACTTGAAGAGGGCCAGGAGTGATGGCAGTGCAGCGGTTATCTTCCCCTCTCCTGCCCTTTCCCAGACTCTTCAATACAGGATTAACCCTGCAGCCTTTCAGACTGGTGCCTTCCCCCAGAACACCCAAACAGATGCAGCCATTTGTTCCACCATTCTCATTTCTCCTTATCTTGTGTTACTGCTGTCAGATTCTGAATTTGGTAAAGCGAAAACTGACTGAGTTTTCTACTGCATATTCACACTGTCCAGATCACAGAGTAGACTTTCCTGCTCTGAAGAGCTTGTGTCCTGCCCTGAAACACGCGCTGGGTGCAAGGTACCAAGCAGGCAGTGTCAGCCAGCCTTGAAGGCAGCTTATCTTTGTGGGCTGTCTAAGACCTCTTCGTGTGTGAAGAGAGGGATGTGAAAAAGCAGAAAAGTACTCAGTGGGGAGGAATGGGTTCATCTGCGCTGGGAGTGGCACAGAGAAACAGGGAAGGTTTTCACCGAGCTCTTCGCTAAACAGTTGGTGATAACTGGAACAATTAACATGAGTGACAAGGGGGTAAGAACTCAGCCTGCAGCATTGAAAGAACAGCTAAGAGACTCTTTTCATAGAATCATAGAATCATAGAATGGTTTAGGTTGGAAAGGACCTTGAAGATCATCGAGTTCCAACCCCCCTGCCATAGGCAGGGACACCTCCCACTAGACCAGGTTGCCCAAGGCCACGTCCAGCCTGGCCTTGAACACCTCCAGGGATGGGGACTCAACAACCTCTCTGGGCAACCTGTTCCAGTGCCTCACCACCCTCAAAGTGAAAAACTTCTTCCTAATAAAACTTCTGTCCTTCCTTTTGATAGGACAGTTATTTTCAACTCAGCTGGACCTGATGAATTTCATCCTCAGGGGTACATAAAACAACTGCCTGAAGCGACCTCACCGCTACAGCAGTCTTCTTCAGCAGCTTGGGGAAGGAAGGGATGATACTAAGAGACCAAAAAAGAACAAATGTTGCACTTGCATGTGAAAGGAGGAAAAAACAATGAGTTGAGGAAGTGAAGTTCAATCTGTTTATGCTCAATACCAGAAAAGTTGTAGCTAGAACAAGGATGCTTCCTTCCTTTTAGCTTATTCGTACATTACGTTTGTCTTCAGCATTCCTGCCCCAACTGGCTGGGAGCTTCTGAGCAAAGGGGCATTCTGCACTGTGCTTCCACTTCAGTTGTAGAAGTGTTAGTTCAGATGCCTTAACATATGTGCCTAGAGCCATTTTAAATGTTCTTTAGATATCAAAGCTGGCTTCAAGCTGCCACGCCAGATGGAAATCTTCTGTATGTCCTGTCTCAGATCTGCATGTCCCTTGAAGACATTTTTCTGTGTGGTGTTCAGATTAGTATGAGATGCCGATTTTACACTCTGCAGTCACCTCTCAGGAGTCTACATCTCAGCTAGTTACTCGGAATCACGGAATCATGGAATTTTCAGAGTTGGAAGGGACCTCTAGAGATCATCTCGCCCAACTCCCCTGCCAAAGCAGGATTGCCCAGAGCACANATCCAGGCAGGGCTTGAAAACCTCCAGAGAAGGGGACTCCCCCACCCCCCTGGGCAGCCTGTGCCACTGCTCTGCCACCCCAACCGGAAAGGAGTTGTTCCGTATATTTGAATGGAACCTCCTATGTTCCAACTTGTGCCCATTGCCCCTCGTCCTGTCACTGGGAACCACTGAAAAGAGCTCCTTTTATAGAAAGTGGAAATCCGGTTGGTACAATCAAGAGCCTGTGACCAAGTACAGGTGTCTGCTTCAGGACGAGATAAATCATAGAATCATAGAATGGTTTGGGTTGGAAGGGACCTTTAAGGGTCACCTAGTTCCACCCCCCTGCCCTGGGCAGGGACACCTCCCACCAGCCCAGGTTGCTCCAAGCCCCGTCCAACCTGGCCTTGAACACCTCCAGGGATGGGGCAGCCACAGCTTCTCGGGGCAACCTGTGCCAGGGGCTCACCACCCTCAGAGTTAAGGATTTCTTCCCAATATCTCATCTAAATCTCCTGTCTTCCAGTTTGAAGCCATTCCCCCTCATCCTATCACTCCATGCCCCAGTAGAAAGTCCCTCCTCAGCTCTCCTGTAGCCCCTTTAGGCACTGGAAGGGGCTCTAAGGTCTCCCTGGAGCTTTCTCTTCTCCAGGCTGAACACCTCCAGCCTGTCCTCCCAGCAGAGGGGCTCCAGCCCTCTCATCAACTGAGTCCCCACCTCCCTACACTCAGTTGACTCAGTCACTATAAACTGTGAAGGGACACCAGCTCAGACGTTGACACGTATAGCAGTGACATCCATGTTCAGTGGAGTTACATCCCACAGCTGTGCTGCTCGTTTGGTTCTCACAGAACGTTAATAACGCGTACGGGCCTGGCAGCTGCACAGGGCTGCTCTACGGAGGATGCTTTGCTGAACAGATAGTGTTGGTTTGGAGTTAGGGGGAGTTCTAACATTTTATGTTGTCTCATAAATTCTAATCTTCAATCGGCATTCACCAGGGACTTGTTAGTCCAAGGCTGATCCAATAAATATTTGAAGGAATTGTTTTATAAGTCCTGTGGCCTTTGTAATAATTAGGTATGTGTCAAAATATGATGTGATGGAGTTTGCAGCTGGAGTTTACTGGCAAGAACCTCGCAGCAGATGGCAAGACATTTCTGTCCTGACTTTTAAGTTTAATTGTCCTTAAATTGAATTAGAATTTGACTGAGAACAAATTTTGACTAACTGAATGATATTGCTTGGCTCCAGAGAGGACAAATTTTACATTTCACTGTAGTAGATCTCCTAGAGCAGCCCACCACATCAAGTGGGGAGGCGTGCTCTAAAAAATGTCAGGCTTGCTGTAGTATACAGGAGAAGAGGTGAAGGCGTTGGCGATGCCAGTTGTGAAAAGTCACATATCTGTTGTTTCGCTTGGCAGTGACTCGGTCTGAGCTGTTACAGCTGGTGCTTCTGTAGGAGGGACAGTGGGCACTTTGAGGCAGGACACAGTCAGCTCTGTGGTAGTTGTCTGTCCTCCAGCACGAGAAACGGGCAACACCGTATGTGCGGTAGAGGACGGTCTTGTGAATTCCGCTCCCTGTAGTCAATCAACAGAGGTTTAGACTAGGAAATAAATCTCTGCTTTTGTAAATCCCTATAGTGGCTGCTCCTAACTTAGAACTTACAAATTTCTAACTCAATCGTACCTAAAAGCCTTCTATTAGGTCACCTCCATCATTTGAATTACCTGCATGACAAATGCTGCCTCAGGAAAAGCAGTGTTTCTCTCTACCAAACCCTGCGCAGTTGAACATTTGCTGCACAGATCTCCCAGTGTAATCAGATGTATCCTACATTTCGACGGTTGGATTTTGCTTGTTCGTTCTGATTTATTATTTATGCAAGAAATGGAAGCACATCAGTTTCACCCACTGCAAGTTTTTGCAACTTACTGAATGATACGTGTACTTTAGTGTTTCTGGCAGAGAAATTCCACATTTACTTCTGTGGGATAAAGAGCAAAAGCAAACCTGATACAAATTTTATTACTCCGGTTATAATTTCCCAGCATGTTATGTTCCAGTCTTAGCCTCATGCTTTCTCATTTATGTCCTACTCTGTAGCTTGACTGCCCTATTTGGTTAATCGTATTTTGAAGACGGAGTGGGTTTTGAGCTTCATTTGTCCCTGTTTTTCCTGAATCATGCATGGTTATGATTATATAAATTTCAAAGTTACTTCTATATGATACCTTTTATGTCCTTGCTTTTTCTTCCTGTGCTGTTTTTATGTTGCCCAGAAGACAGCAGAGCTGTTGCTTTGGATGGTAGTTCAGGCAATACCGTGCATTCGTTTTGCAGGGGAAAGTGCATCTGAAGCAGCTTTCAGAGGCTGTGCTGTTCTGGTCCCTTGTGCTCTCCCTGCCACCCGTACCGTCTGCTGCTCACACATGTGTGTGCAGCAGCAGGGCTGTAGAGGACTGGGCTGAAGCAAGGATGAGGAGAACTTGCCACAATCTCCTGGATCCCAAACTTGGCTAAGCACAGCCTTAAGAATGCTGTTTATTTTCTTCTGAGTGAGTTAAAGGCAGATTCAAGAGAGATTTGTGGCAATGTTGGGACTCTTGCTCTGCTTTCAGATCCCACGTGGCAACATGTGGCATTTGCCTTTCCCACTAGTTACTACTGTTTGCTTTGCCGTGTGTTCCAGGTTGGGGCGGATGGTTTGATGAAGCTGAGTGGCTCTGCGCTCAACAACGAGTTCTTCACTTCAGCTGCCCAAGGCTGGAAGGAGCGGTTGTCAGAAGGTAAAACTTCCCCAGACAAGGAAGTACAACGCTAGAAGGCTTTCAGCTAGTGAATGTTGTGGGGAATGTGTAAAAGATACTTTATGGAGAAGTTGAAGCACTGGAGTGACTTACTCGGTGAAGACAGCTGTAGTCATTACAGCCCACGAGAGCAAGTGCAGGCCTAGAACTGTCTAATGTCAAGGTCATAGAGGCGCCTGCAGTAAGGATTTCTCTTGAATTTCACGTGTGGAAAAATGAGCAAGTCTCTGGAAGAGATGAGAAAAGAAGGAAAAAAATGCATTTAAAATATTGTTGCAATGACAGTAGAGCTGTGTCATTCTCAAGTTGTGGTAGCTGAGATGAGTAGAGAAGGTAAATTATATTCCCAGAGTAATGCACTCTAGTTGTCTAACCACACTTGGTATGGTCAGTCCTTTGAGCCATCATTTTTTATATCACATCAAAACAGCCACTTACTAATCTACAGGACTCCTGCACCTTCAACAGTCGTTTGCATCGTAACTTACAGGTGCTTAATTCCATGATTTGATCAAATTGCATTGTCAGAAGCTCACTCACTCATTGTGGGCAGGGACCATTTCCTCTACAGAATTCAACCATGCTGCTCTCCCCACAGTTTTTATAAAGACTATAGCACCAATCACAACTCATTTAAGAAGGGAATATTTACTCACACCCAGATGATTGACTCTTAAGAGGCTTTTCTGTAGAAAATGTATGCAATTCTGTATGAATAACCCTTTATATTTTGTGGAGTCTGGTGTATCTATGCCAGCAAACAGGAAGAACTCAGCTATCTCATCTGTTTAATTGTTAAAACCACTCCTGGGTTTAGCCCCCATCATTTAGTGTTTTCCCTTCAGGGCTTCTTAGAAGTTATTTTGTCCATTCATGTCCACGTCTAGAGGGTGCACCTACGTTTATGCAAAGACTTTCTCACCAGAGGGAAACTGCGGTAGAACCTGCTGCGGTGGTGAAGTTTGCAATGACCAGCGTGAGGTCTGGAGACCTCCACTGACATTCTCATGGGGTGCTGTATCTCTGCTCAGGTATCAGAGCATGATGGCACTGTGGGCAGAGCAGTCGTGCAGGCTTTCTTCAGCTGCTCCTCAAGGCAGTGACGATTCATAACAATGCTGTTTGGGGTCACCCGCAGTGTTATTTAACACAGGCAGGCCTGGTCAGCTGTATCTTGAGAAAACACAGTGCTGGTCAGCCTCAATGTCATCACTGGGAAAGTGATGGAGTGAGGCCTCCTGGAGCACATCTCTGGGCATGAAGTGATAGGACGAGGGGGAATGGTTTTAAACTGGAAGAGGGCAGATTGAGATGAGATATTAGGAAGAAATTCTTGCCTGTGCGGGTGGTGAGCCCCTGGCGCAGGTTGCCCCGAGAAGCTGTGGCTGCCCCATCCCTGGAGGTGTTCAAGGCCAGGTTGGACGGGGCTTGGAGCAACCTGGGCTGGTGGGAGGTGTCCCTGCCCAGGGCAGGGGGTGGAACAAGATGGCCTTTAAGGTCCCTTCCCACCCAAACCATTCTATGTGAAGAAGGTGGTGATTGGAAACCATAGCATGGTTGTACCAAGGGTAACTCATCCCTGAAGAACTTGACTGCATTAAAAATGACTGAGTTTGCGAACAAGGGGAGAGCAGTGGGCATCATTTGCCTCAACCTAAGCAAACTTTTGATAACTGTCTCCCACAATACTCTTGTATCCACTACTGGGACTCTAGGGGCTAGATGGGTGGACAACCAGATGGGTAAACAGCTGGTTAGATGGTCGAGCTTGGAGTCACGGTTCACGCTTGGAGGCTGGTAACAAGTGGAGACCGCAGGGGCCTGTCCAGGCACCTGTCCCATTTGCCTTCTTTATCAATGACCCTGGGGGATTTTGCGGAGGACACCAAACTGGGGGCACCAGTCGATATGCTGGAGGGCAGAGCTGCCATCCAGCGGGGCTGAGACAGGCTGGAGCCGGGTGGGATCCTGCCCCTGGGAAGGGAGAGCCCCTGGCAGCAATACAAGCTGGGGAGGGGTGACCTGACAGCCACCACCCTGCTCCTGCGGGGAGGGCAGCAGGAAGATGGAGCCCGGCTGGTCACAGTGGTGCATGGCAGGAGGACGAGAGAAAACAAGCAAGAGTCAGATGGGATATAAGGACAAATTTTATCCTTGTGAGGACAGGCCAGCAGTGGAGTGGGGTCCAGAGAGGTTGTGCCATCTCCATCCTTGGAGGTTTCCAAGACCCGACTGGCCAGAGCCCTGAGCAACCTGGGGGAGGCCAAGTTGGCCCTGCTGTGAGCTGGAAGTTGGACTGGAGACCCCGCGAGGTCCCCATCAACCTTCAGGCAGATGTCGATAAGTAAATCACTTCCACTTGACTACAAGCTACCACATAGGTTTCCACCGTGCTTTGCGCTCAGTGCAAGCCGGGGCCGAGGCAGACGTACACTTTTAGTTGAAATCTCCCAAGTGGGAGAGAAAGGTGGCATAACCACAGAATGAAAACCCAAGATTGCACTGCTACAACAGAGGTTATTTTAAATGAATGAATTTCGTACCCTGTTGCTAAATTACTCTAAGCAAAAGCAGGCATCCCACTGTTTTCAATACAACAGACTTTCTGTATTTATTTACGTGGCCAAGTTTATACAAAAATAGAAGAGAAAGTTGATGTACCAGAGACTGTTTTTAGGGCCCTCTGTAATTGCTGCAATAAAAAGATGACTGTCCTGATATAATACCGACAAGTAACAGTGTGCTAAAAAGGGACACACTCTTAGTTTCCTTTGGACACAGTTTGATAACTGCAGGAAGAACAAACTCGGCAAGAATTTCTTACAATCCCCTTATTTGACAGGAGAAAACTGTTGAGAAACAAACTCTGCAGTGATGAAAGTATCCAATTTCTGTTAATATTTTCACAGAATCCCCTCTGATAGCTGCAGTGTTGGAAAAGATCGGGTTCTAGTAACCGTTTCCTCTGGCACTAAAGAGCACAAACAAAATGTGTGAACTAGATAAACCTTGAGGATGAGTGAAGTCTTGAGGCTCAAGGCCACACGTCTGTTACCAAAGCACTGCAGTTGGGTCAAAAACCCAAGCGTTCATGTTGTCTGATGATGAACTCTTAAAATATTAACATACAGTCTCACAAACCGTAATGGTTCGAAGCTGCGCTGGGGAGGGTTCAGACTTGACACGAGGAAACATTTCTTACAAACCGCAACACACGTATGTGTGAAACGTGCGCTTCAGGTGTGTGAGAGGGGTTTTTGTTTCCCACCTGCCTGCGACAGCACAGTGTCCGATGCCGGAAATATTTCCTATCATTTGTGCTGGGCAAGAAGTCTTTGATGTTCTTGTGCGCAGACTTCCTCACAGCCATCCACCACCGTCGGCACAAGGTGCTGTAGTGCTTTGCCGGCTGCACAGGCAGTACCTTGGGGCCCTGCAGAAAATGGCAGTTACGCAGTGCGAGCATACGCACAACCTGTTTGTGTATAGATTTGTATTCCCCTAATAAGCACTGTTTCACACGGAGCATCTCTCGGCAGCCAGAGCGGACAGTGGCAGGGAAGGGAGCTGTGGCTGTCGGGGCTAAAGCTGTTGCCCGTGGGCTGCAGCAGAGAAACACCTCGCAGCTCAGGAGCAGTGCGGAAGGACCGCAGGCGGGGCTGCAGCGTCACAGGCTGCGAAGGGGACTTCTGTGAGACGGCACTCGCACCTGCAGGCGGGAACGCTCCTGTGGTTATCCTGATTCATTTTATCCACGGCTTTTTTTTGAAGATAACCCTTATTGCATTTTGCAGGTGAGTTTACACCAGAAATGCAGCTAAGAATACGGCAAGAAATAGAAAAGGAAAAGAAGGTCGAGCTGTGGAAGGAACATTTTTTCGAGAGCTACTATGGTCAGAGGTAAGACATTCAGTGTCTTTCTTACTCCCACACTGCCTTTCGAGACGTACCTGTTGCTGTGTTGGTAGCATTCTGCCCATCAATACACATTACTTTTCATTAGTCCTGAAACCTGAAAAAGGTCTCCAGCTTCATCTGGCTGCCACAGGACAGAGAAAACGCCCGAGTGATCTCGGTCAGAAGCGATGTGTTTGCTGCCGTGGTTTCTAATGCTTTAACCAGTGTAGTGCGGTGTTCCTTAGGCGAGGGTGTCCTTAGACTTTACAGCTTAACCGTTCCCACTCCTTACGACGATACTTTGAGACACTCCCCTCTTACAGTTCTTCGAGTGTCAGGATTCTGGAAATCCATGGGGCTGTGGGGGTGAGCGTACTCTACCTTGCAGTAAGTCACCGGCTACATAAAATCTTGCGTATTTCCTCACGTCTTCAATCAGACACGTATTTGGTTAAACTCCCAGGCCTGCAAGTCTTTCATTCTGTGTTTCTTTTTGCTTCAAGATTTCCCCATCCTTTGGGGCTGTGGAGAGGATTTCAGATTTCTGTGTGAATAATTATACTAAGAAACTTGAAAACGAATAGACTCCTGCTTCTTGGCAGTCAGCTTTTGTGCTTGTCCCTGGACTGTCAGGCAGTCTCCCTCCCATTCATCTTTGGTGTTTTAACCCTCTGGGGCATTTGGATTATGGGGAGCCCTATTTTTATCATTGGTCTGATAGTTTGGGGTCTCGCGGGTGAGTAGGAGGCAGGGGTGTGTGTGTACGTGTGGCAGGCTGCGGCACTCGGCAAAGGAATACACCAGCGTGAGAACGCAAGTCACCTCGTGGCTTCAGCAAAGGGCCTTACTGGGCTAACCCACCCAGCTCTCCCAGCGTTGAAAACCAGGATGTAATCACGCATGGAGCTCTGCGCTGGAAGAGAAAAGGTGACAGCCACATTCTTGAAGCTTTAGGGGGACAGGGGAGGGCAGGACAGCGTGGAGGTGTCTTGCACAATAGCGGGACTTCAGGTCTCTCCAGCCATTAAGAGCTTGTCTGGGAGAAATCAGTCCCATAGCAGTCTTCATCAGACTGGCTTCATCAGATTTTATGATTCATGTTTGGGCAAAAAAACAGATTTGATATTTCATTATGAGGGATGGGTGAAGTTAATCCTAAATCAGACGTCACTCTGGGAATTAGAGACCCAGCTCGTTCACTTCTTTCACAAATAAAGATGGATGAATAACGCAGGGAGATGGTCCCAGGTTTTTGATGATGAAGAAAGGCAGCGATGTCGGTTCTAAGCTGAGGGTGCGTCAGTGGTTCTGGCACTCGCCGTGTTCCTCTGGGAAAAATGGTGGGACGCTTCTCTGTCCCTGTCCGTAAATGTCACCATATGAGCTTAAGTCAGATGCAAGCTGTGTGGGGTTGGTCACGTGCTGCAGAGATACGTCTGTGGTGGCTAATAAAGGGAATATTTACTGCTGGCCAAATTCACTGGATTTGCAGCCTGGAAAATTTGTATCTGGGCAGAGGACTACATCGAACCTGTGTTCCGTGTATTTCATGTAGTTGGTTTTAAGCTTTGCTATTAAGTTTTGTTTCATGTGCAAGGACTAACAGTACAGAAGGTTTTCAAAGATTGTGGCATAGAATTAGGTGTGTGAGACATTTATTTAGGGTGTGGTACGTAGAGGATCCTCTCTCAGTTTTCGTAAGGATAATATGCTTTTTGCAAGAATGTTTTACAAAATAAAAATTCTGATTTTATTGACAGTTCTGGACTAAGTCCTGAAGAGTCCAAGAGACTGACAGCGAACACCAGCCCTGCCGAGACAGAGACTGAACAGCCGGCAGCTGAACAGCCAAAATGCACGCCAGCCTCTCTGGCACCACTCAAAGAGGAGACTACTTCTCCCTTAGAGTCTAAAGCACAAGCAGTCCAGGAAGCACCAACGATGAAAAAAGGAGGAGAGGAAAGAAGAGAGGACACGCAGCCCAAAGCAGCCAAACCTGCCGAGCCCGTGGTTTCCCCGGATGGGTGTGCGGTGAAACCTGGCGACCGTCCTCTCCCTATAAAAGAGAGACCCCCAGGAGAATCCGTTCCAGAGAAACCACAAACTGCCGTTAGTCAAAAGCCCGAAGAAGAGAGAAAACACACTGCGTCAAAGGAAGTGCTGGGGAAAGAGACTGTCAGTACCTCAGCTTTGGCCCCGAGTAAACCAAAGAGCCCCGAAGCAGCTGAAGTAGTAGCAAACGTGAAAAGTCCAGTGATTACTCCAGAAACACCAGAAAAGAAGCCCCCTGTAAATGAAGAAATGGAAGTCAGTGTTGAAGCCCATAAGAGGAAGTCAGAGAGTCGTGAAGAAGCTCTGACCACTCCTGAAAAAAAGCCACGCATGATGGAGCTCTGTCAGCACCGCCAGGCGTTTCGGGCCCAGCCCCAGTCCTTTCCTGCAGCGGGGACCCCGGTGCCACGGGTGCCCCCACTCAAGGTAAGGAGAAGTGAGGAGAGATCCCCAGAGTGGCCTTACGTGGGCCAGTTGAGCTGGTGGCTCTCACAGAAATGCTTTGTCCCTTCATTCTAGTTACGTATGTAAATTACTTTAGCTGCTTATTATAGCAATGGAAATATTTGAGCCAAAAACGTAAAAGCTCAGCTGTTTGCGGAAGGGAGTCTGCAGCGTTACGTTAATCAACGTAACTTCAGTTAAGTCTCTCTCCTACACATGCATGTCTTAGAAGATCTTTTGGGCCAGAAGCTCGAAGAATTGCGCAAAAGCCGGAGGCAGAGTCTAACAGGGAGTACTGCAGTTCTCGTTGGAAACAGGGGAGCTGCAGAGGACCTGCGAGACTATCATAGCAGGGCAAGTTGTAGCCCAGGGGTGCACAGAGCGTTGCAGACGTGTGAGTACCGCCAGCAGTACATTAACAGGTCCAGAAAGAATGCTGTCAGCAGCTTCCTCTGGTGTATCGAGTCCAGAAACAAAATTGTTTACCTGTGTTTAAAAAAAAAGACCATGTAGAAATAACGCAGTTCTCGTTTATAGCAGCGGAACGCGGGGTAGTGTCAGACTAGGCAGCACGGAGAGAGCGTTTTAGGGAATGTCTCAATTCCAAAAGCTCTTTAGCTGCTGAGTCTCAGCAAGAACCTACCTGGGAAAGGGAACAGGGGATCCACTGCCACTGGGTAGGGCAGATGGACAGGAAGCGTGACGGGAACTTAGAATAAGGGAGGATGGGTGGCGAGTTCTGGAAGAGCCTGACAGGTTTTTCTGAGGGAGCTTGATAGGCTTTTGAGCCACGGTGTACGATGTACGAGCCTGCAAGTGCAAGGGATGAGCTCCCACTCTGAGTCACTGAGGTTGTAATGGAGATGAAATAGGTGCGCCAGACATCGAAAGATCACGTGTATTTTGTTATTTATCTCAAGTGAGGGACATAAGGGATTTCTCCAAAACTACAACTATGTCTCTAAGACTACAACTATAAGCACTGAAGTTGTTAAATATGTGGGTTAAATGTTCCCCCTGTCTCAGCTGTGCTTTTCTCCTGCTCTGTTTCAGATTCCCGTTTCCAGAATCTCCCCGATGCCATTTCCTGCGGGCCAGGTCTCTCCCAGGGCACGTTTCCCCATCTCACTTGCCAGTCCAGGAAGAACAGGGGCCAGAACTTTGGCAGACATCAAGGCAAAAGCCCAGCAAGCCAAGGCTCAGAGGGCAGCGGCCGCCGCTGCCGCCGCCGCTGCTGCCGCCGCCTCGGCGGGGGGGGCTGTCCCGGGGCCGGGGCCGGGCGGTGGCGGGGGCCCACCGGGAGGTGGAGGAGAGAAGAGTAACGCAGCAACAAGCGGAACCAACGAAACTGGAATTCAAGGAAATGCACTGGAACTGGCAGGAACTGGAAGCGGGGGAAGTTCGAGAAGGTTTCTTCCCCATTGTCCAGGGACACGTACCCAAATGGAGACCCCGGCCCCGGGCCAGGCACCGCCTCACGATCCTTCTAGAGCACAACTACAGCAAACTTCCACGCTGCAACCCAGAACTCCAGCCAGCAGCACAGGCACCAGCTCCGCCTCAGCAGCGCTGTCGGCATTAGAGAAAACCAACAGAATGAAACAGAGCCCCCCCAGTATGACCGTAAGTCAGGTTTCAGGCTCCCCACGTGCTGGTAGCAGTGACAAACAAGAGAAAGCACCTTCTGCTCCGGCAGGTCCAAGCCCGGCCTGCGGGGCGTCAGCTGTCAGGGATGGAACAGTCTGTGTCGCGGTGTCCACAACAGATACCGGCACAAATGTAACTAAGGTAGCACTTACGGCCTTAGGAGGCACCAGCTTAGATGTTTCTAAAAGCAAATCTCCTTCCTCGCCGGTGTCTTCACTGACATCCACGAGCTCAGAAGCCCAGGCTGGAGGGGTGGTCACATCTGCCACATCTGTCCCACCCTCTAACACCTCCTCGGTAGTGCCTAGCCTTAAAACTCACGCAACTTCAGGCTCAAGCGGGGCCCTCCCAAAACCAAGCTCCAGTATTCCTGCGAACAACCCTTTGGTCACCCAACTTCTTCAAGGCAAGAATGTCCCTCTGGAGCAAATCCTGCCGAAGCCTCTCACCAAAGCCGAGATGAAAACTGTCCCTTTAGCTTCTCATGAAGAAAACTGGACAGCGGCAGCATCCAGTGCTCCAAGCGTAGCAGGGAACGGCACTGGAGCCGAGGGCGGGGAAAGACAATCGAGTTTACCCACACAACAGCTTGGGAAGATCTTTTGCCAGAACAGGCCTCTGCCTCACATTCCAAGGACCTTTCCACTCCCCTCGGGGAAGGACCCCAGTCTTGACCAGCAGCAGTGCCACGAGGGGCTCAGCAAAACAACCCAAGAGCAGATCCTTCAGACTCTTATCAAGAGGGTCCAGAGGCAGAACTTGTTGCCAGTCCTTCAGCCTTCACAACTGAACCTCACTCACTCAGGTTTCCAGTTAGAAAACAGCTCCACCAGCCAGCGATTTATGCTGGGTTTCATGGGCAGAAGGACATCCAAGCCTGCCATGTCTGGTCATTATCTGCTCAACATTTCCACCTATGGCCGCGGTTCAGAGAGTTTGAGGAGAGGCTTCTCCTTGAACCCTGAAAACCGCCTGTGTCTGAGTAGTCCTGCTGATGCTCCAAAAGCAGAATTTGGGGAATGTGAGGAGATGGCTGGCCATGGCAGCAGCAGCGATGAAGGAGATGCAGATGATGAGAGTACTGGTGATGAACGTGAACATATCAGTGTAAAAGAGGAGCCCCAGGCTGCCCAGGCTTCTGGTCAGTGTGAGAAAGAACAGGTATCACATAGCATGAGTTCGTCAGATTACAGCACCCTTGCTAAAAAGGGTGTAAAGACAGAAGGAGCCACGTCTCAGCAGGCAGCAGGCAGCAAGGAGAACGTCCAGGCGTTTGACGGAACTACGCTAGCACGAGATTTTATTCAAGCCGCTCAAGAGCAAATGGCACATGCAATGAGGGGGAAAACGCACAGCAATCCGGAGCCTTTCAGTGCTGCCGTACCGTCCTCGGACTCTGCGCAGCAGCAGCCTCCGCTGCTCTCTCCTTCGCAGCCTCCAAAGCTCTCTGGAGGTGCTGCAGCACAGCTCCTTGGGCCCAGTTACAGCGGGACAATAAATGTCTCCACCTCCCCGGACGTGAACCAAGGGTCTCTTATGAGCGGGCTGTCTGAATGCAATCAGTTGTCCAGTAGCATGGGGAACGTCATGTCCTTTTCTGTGACTGTAACCACCATTCCCACCAGCCAAGCTATGAACTCCGGCAGCCACAGTCAGAGCATCCCCGTTCAGGCCTTCGCTGAAGACAACAGCATGGAGGATTCCCCTTCCAAATGTTACTGCAGGTTGAAAGCCATGATCATGTGCAAGGGCTGCGGTGCCTTCTGCCATGATGACTGCATTGGCCCCTCTAAGCTCTGTGTCTCCTGCCTCGTGGTGCGGTAACCGGGAGGGGAAGTGGGGAAGAGGATGGCTTGGTTTTGGTTTTGCTTTGGGAAGTACAATGGGAAGAAACAGGAAATTTACTGCCTTGCACAAGAGACACGTTACTGAATCAGGAATACAGAGTAGAGTTCTTCTTTCATTAAAGAAAGAGCACCTTCTTGTACAGTGAGTCTAAATTGAGCTCAACTACGTGAATTGTGACAAGAGTTTGCACTTAAGGAATTCTGTAAATATGTCACATTATTTTGTTTAAAACTATTTTTTCAATCTTTTAGGAGATAGCGTTTGACTTGTACTGCAGTTTCATTAACCCCAGCCTGCTCTCCAGCATGTTTGCTGAGCTCTGCTCTAGATGGGGGAACAAACCCCCGGCAAAACCTTCGCCTGTTCTTGGGCTTCTCTTGACAAAGAGAAGAACCAGATAATCAAGAAACGAAACGTTTGTACTGACCGATCAGAGCAGCGAAGCGGGAATCCCTGAATGGGCTCGCTTTGTTGCTCTAAATTTTAGTCGGAATTTTTCAGAATTGGAAGGCGATAACATTGTACCGGCCTTTCGAGTAATTGCCTTTCACTTGTGCCCGGGCTGGTTCCAGAAGGCGTACTGGGTTGTGCAATATTGGCTGGTGTTTCTGATTTGCATATCCTCTCCTCTTCAAGGAGGCCGTTGCAGTAACCTTGTTTTAAGGAAGGTAATGTCTTGATTTGCTACTGGTCAATACTGAAAACGGCAACTGTACTAACCATAGGATTCAAGAATTTAAATCGCTAAAACAACTCAGTAACTGTGATGATCAGTAATCCCGGGAACCATTTAAAGCAGAGATCACAAATATGTGCTGAACTGCATTTCATTTCTGGACTGTCGGGACTCGGCAGAAACCTGCTTGTTTATGAGGCATTTCGAGTGAGCTGGAACGCGCCGTCCCGGTCAGGAACCACCGGCTGTGGCAGCCCGTGATGCGAGTGAAGTGCACTATGCGTCACCCTCGGTCCTGCTGTTTTCTAGGAAGCTTTTCCTGTGCTCATTCAGACCTCCCCGATAGTCAGACTTCTCCAATTTCTGTAGGAGATTTTATATTTAGCTAAGCGTAGGGATAGGAAAACAAGTGTCTTGTTGGGCCTCACCGTGAGCCCGCCGTGGGTGTCGGTGTTTCACTGCGCCAGGTCAGGCTTGCCTGCGCGCGGGCTCTGCGCGGCCGAGGCCCGGGGCTGTGCTGGGGCCGGGGAAGGCGCTGCGCCGCACCCCTCCGGCCGGAGCGTGGGACACAGCTGGGGACGCTCATCCTCGCTTTCAGCCTTCAGAATTCATTCACTTTGATTAACCGAAATTAAAGCAGTTACAAAATGGTACTCTGTTCTCAACAAGAGCTGACACAGGCTGGCTAACGAAGCACACGCCAATCTGCGTTTTGATGTATTGCAACGTGTCCGCATCACATCCAGGATTTCTGTGTTATTTCTCTTCCAAAACCAAGAACGTGGGGTTCACTAATCACCTCCAGTCCCATGTTGTCGCTGTTCGGGGCGGGCGGGGGGCCATACTGCATCTCGGTCAGGGAACAGATCTATGTATCTTTTTGATGGAAAAGCACTGAATTCACTTTTAATCCAAAGGCCTTTTTAAGATGAAGCAATATTAACAGAACAGGTGGGACAGCCGTTCTGTGAGCGGGGTCCGCAGCCTTTCCTTCTTCTCTCCCTTTGACGGCACTACGGCTTTCCCTGTCCCCTCGCCGGGGGACCTGGCGTGCTGGTGGTACGGAGCAGAAGTAATCGCCTGTGAAGCAGTGCGTTTTTCCGAGGAGCGGGTGGTGATTTATTTGTAACGATATAGAAAAAGAGAGTTGCAGACTTAATCACGTCGTAAGGGAAATGTTTCCTTCCCTGTCCAGCGGAGCACGGCATCCTCCAGAGCAGGAGGAGCGGGTGGGAGTTAGGAAGAGCTGCAGCGCATCTTGGTCTCCGTTTTGCTCATTGTAAATGTACTGGGGAGCAGTGACCCCTGCTCTCTAGTGATGCATCACTGCGCGGACAGACAGTGACAAAGAGGATTTTAGTATTAGAAGTAAAGTCCATTTTTTTAATCTATAACGGAAATCTCAAAAAAAACCCAAAACCCTACGCACAAATTACTCCCAATGTTTCCATCGTGCTGCACAGGCGTTGGCGGTGGCTGTAGCCCGAGACCCAGCCCAGGTCGTGCGTGTCCCCCGCTGTGCACGTGTGTGCATGCAGAGGGGCAGACCAGCCAGCAGGGGTTGGTGTCTCCCGTCACAACCCCAGACCCTGTAACGGGGACCATCTCCTTCCCTGGGCTGACCCGTACGTGGGCGCTGCGCCGGGCAGCAGCCACCACCGCCCGCTTCCATCTCTGGTGCTGCAGGAGGAGGTTCTGCCATGTTTTTACATTGCAGGACACAGCGTAATGTGGGTTCAAGCTGTGTGTCCTGGGGAGTCGTGTACTGCGAGCGGGGTCTGTGCGTTCCTTGTTCACTCAAGCCTTGTCTAGATGTGGAAGAAGTTCCAGCAGCGTAATCCTCAGGTAGACACACTCATTCCTGTCTGAGATAGATCCCCCAGTATAATCCAATTTAAAGATTGTTGGTAGTTACAAAATAAACTGAAAAAGTTGCCTCAAATAAGAGCAAAGAGGTTTTGCTGGCATAATGGGATCAATTCCATTCGCACCTTGACTTTGACTGCTGTAGTTCTCCTAGGCTGACAAGGCTGCTTGAGGGGGAAGGAGAAGAGGTGAGGGAGCAGCAGGCTGTGATCTGCCGCCTTGCTCTCCGCGCGCCGGCGTTTAACCCTGCTGCCGCTGGGAAAGGCTGTTCCATTGCTCCTTTGGCACTTTCCAAAGCCGCCGCTGCCTCTGGCTGTGGGTCCAGTTTGTTCCTCCGGTTTGAATTTTACAGGTCTCCTCTGTTGCGCGTGGGTTTGGTTTTCTGTGCCACAGACGCCTCTTGTGAGTCCTCTTGGGAAGCACAAGAAGCTGCTGTTTCATGCGTGGTCCTGCAGGAATCGCGCCTGCTCGGCGTGGCTGTCCCGGGGCGGGATGTACGGTGACCACGAGGTCTCCGTGGCTCCAGACCTGGATTGGACTGCGTAGGCGTCTCACGGGATGACCTGGAAGTTTACAACTCTCTTCAGTGCCTTAGGTATATTTTAACAGATCAGCACTTTTCTTGGGCTACTTTTATTCTATTTCTTTTTAAGAAAATAAATTCTTTTAACTGCATGTCTTTGATTTTAACGTATGCTATGAGCTACTAGGTGCAACTTGCCGGAACAATCTCCGCAGGCTTGCAAGAGGGCATTAAGTAGTTGAGAATTCATTAGAAATAATGGGGCTCAGTGTAATAATCATTTATTTACAGGTCAGCATAAAACCTTGAAAGCTTTGCCTGTTTGACAGTGCTGGTTACTGAATGATGCGTTTTAGAAGGGGGAAATCCCGCAGCCTCTACAGGAGTGTTCCCGCCGTGGGGTCAGCCTGCTGCCGCCTCACTGCTGGGGCTCCTCCCGCAGTCTCCGCTCTTCCCATCGTCTGCCCTTCCCGCTGGTCCTTCCAGCAAGGTAGTCAACCTGCCTTCACACTGGATTTATACATAAAAGTGATGTCGTGACACAGTTTAAAGCATTAGACTTTGGTTCCCCTGAAATTTAAAGCACTATAGCAAATGCTGTCATAAAAAAAATCTGAGATAAAATGTTTTCAAAGCCTAATGTCAAACTGTGTTTGTGGCAGGAAAAGCAACTTGAGTAAGAAAAGATACTCGGATTTAAATTTTCCCTTTTGGGCCATATCCAAGTCCTGCAGCATGAGAACTAGAAATACTGACTGATCAACGGGGCTTAACTTCCCAGTGCAGAAACCCCACGTAGGAGCTGTTGCAGCGGAGGAGCGGGCGCAGCTCTGTAGATGAGTTCAGCTTTTGAGACAGGTTGGTAGCACAGGGAAGGAATTTTGTGTGAGATGTTAACACCCCTTCTGAAATCAAAAGGAAAGACCGTGATGCGGCAGCAAAGACCCCAACCAGGGCCGGTCCCTGCCTGGCGTGCCCCCAGCAGGAGACGGGAGCAGGACTCAGGCTTCTCCAGGGAGGCTCCATCTGATGCTTTGTTTAAACCCCTCGGCCGTGGGGGGCCACCAGAAGGGCGAGCTGGGCTGGGGCGTTCTCCGGGACGTGCCGGGAAGGCCGGCAGCTACCTTCACTGGAACTGTCTCACCAGGGACGCGTGAAGCCCTGGGGACACGGGTTTGTTTCTTTTGGGAGCGTTGCTTCAGCCGAGATGTTTGAAAGCCCCCCAACCGTCGGCCATGGCGGCGCCTCCGTGGCTCTGTTGGCTGCGGGCGCTATGGAGGAGAGTGCTCGGGCTGAGCTGGCGCGGCTCCGAACTTCCAGAGTCCCACGTCTGAAAACGTAGGTGGCTGCAGTGGCGGGAGGAGGGAAAGGACGGCGTACATCGATTAGCACGGATTAATTGCTGCGGTGGGGGAGAAGAGCGTTCCCAGGCCGTTGCTGCTTCTGGCGCCCTCGGCTGCCCCGCGGCGTGCGGCCTCGGCCGCGGCGTTGGGCCCCGCAGGCACTGGGGCTGCTGCCACCGCCGTCGCACAGGGAGGACTGCTCCAGCGTTTGCTAGGAGGGTGGCATCCCGCGTTTTCTTTGTTACCTAGGTTGGTTTTTTTTAATGCTATACATTTGATATAACTGAAGATCAATTTTAAGAGCTTACAGTAATATATTTTAAGTAATATATATTTTAGTATCTGTAAAAAAAAAAGACAAAGGATGATTTATGAACTAGATAAACAGGGTATTGGGAGTTTGCCGTTTCTCAGCGAGGCCAAGAACAGTTTTACTCGCAGAACTGAAAAGATTCAGTTTTTTCCATTAATGCAATAAAAAATGGGAATTCTTAAAAAGAAGAAATCCAATACTGTTTACCACGTGCTTTTCTTGTTTCGACAACAGGCCTGTAAACACAGTTTAGAAGATACTAAACCTTTGTCTGTCTTTTGCCTTTTTAAAAGGGACATCAATTGGAATAGAGGGTATGTACAGAAAAATCAAGTTGACACCATTTAAAAATGTATTTTTACACAAATAATATAGAAAAATCATATTTTACATAAGAATTTTAAGTATTTTAAATATGTATATATATACTGTATGTACTTCATATATTCTTTATTTTACATTTTCAATGTATTAAAAAGTATTTGAGCNGAAAAGAGGGCGAGCGGATGCGAGTGCTGCCCCCGGCCGGAGCTGCTGTCAGCGGCCGCAGGGTAGCAGAGGACCCAGACGTTCAGGAGCAAAGGAATTTTGGAAGAGTTGAGCAGTTTTAGATAGCGCATACAGAACATTTTTCAGTCCCGTGTCCTGTTTGTGTTTCCGTTACTATTGGTCCATTTTGCCTCATAACCACCCAGAGTAATCTATGGTGAGAAGACAAGAAGTTGAGGTGGATCTTTTATACGAGCAACGCGACCGCGAGAGCCAAAGAGACACTCTGGTACAGAAGCTACGCAACCAAAACAAAATCAGAAGTGACTCAGTTTTGCTGTGCCACTGAGATTTTAGTGAGCAGCTTGATTTCTTGTGTGAGCATCTTTGGCTGCTTATGGAGAATGCGAACGATGCACCAAAAGTCCAGTGATTTCAAGGAAACACTATCCAAGCAGATTTTTTTTTTTTACTTTGTAGGAATGGCGGTGAAAATCTCACTGTAGAGGATGATACGTTGCAGCTATTAGAAACGGAGTGAGTCCTCCCCAGGGGTGGGATCCTAGAGACGCTCCTCTTGCGCGGCAGTTGTCCGATAGACGTGTGCGGCCAAGGGCAGCTGCGCAGCGGGTCGGGCAGCAGTGGGGTGCGGGTCGGGCAGCAGTGGGGTGCGAATCGGGAGGGCACGGCGCTGTCAGGATTAGCTGAGCTACACAGCGCTGCGTATGGGTTTCCCCGGCCCCCCGGCACTGCCTCCTGGAACTATTTATTGGAGTAAACAGCAAATACTGCTCATTCTGTGTCTGAAAGAGAGGAGACCTACAGGCCCTGTACCTGCTGGCCCCAGTGCTGCATATATAGAGAGAGAGAATACAAATCTCCATGGAGGGAAGGTGGAGGTGGCCCCGCAGCAGAGGAGGCACAGCGGCACTGCCTCAGCCCCTCTTCCACACTGCCCATTTTGGCTTTGATGAATCTCAAATAACATTTACACTATTCCTCCGGCAAGCGATTGCAGGAACCCTGTGCACAAATTGGAGGTGTTTATAGGAATTCTCTTTCACTGGGACTTACGGGGAAGGAAACTGAATGTGGGAAAAGAAGAAAAATTACCAAGTCAAGTTTTAAAAGTACAAATCGGAAGCCTGAAAAGGCGGGCGACTGGTAGTTTTATACTGCTACAATTACTATTGGAATATCTTGAAAGAACCAAACATAGCACCCAGTACTTTGTCAAAATTTGCTGTCGACACGTTTTGGGGGGCTTTCACTCTATAAACAGTTGCACTATAAGAAAGCCCCACTGTTTGGGGGGTGGATCTGGAGAGTCTATGGGGGCTGTGCAGGGCTGCGCAGGTACACGTGTGCGCACGCAGCTGTGTGTTAGCGAAGTGTACACAGTAAGACCGGCTTCATCTCAGCCTTCTGGTGACGTTGCACCCTGCAGAGTTACCACAGACCTGAGAGGGAATTACAGCTTTTATATTTGTTTTCCTATTTAAGATATATGGGTTAGACAGAATATATACTAGCAATGTGTTTTGATCTGCTGCACTTTTTAAAAAAACATTCCTTATTCCCCTGGTACTGCTGCATCTCCCATTCCTTCCTGTCCCAATTTAAAACATAAACCCAATTGGCCTCCTGTACCTTTCAGTTAAGACTTCTCAGATGCTGCACGATAGATTTTCTATAGGAAAAGCTGGGCCAAGACTTTAACTTTTGGCGGCCTCGGGGGCCCCCACGGGCCAGTTAGGGGGCCAGCGCCGGGCATGCGAACCAGCAGGCAACGCCGGCGTGGAGATGCGCGCGATGCAGCCACTGCAGTTCCCAGCCGGCGCGATTGTAACTGCACTGCCTGTGCGGATGCTCGTGGCCCGCCTGTAGCTGAGACGGGACAGGCATTACCTTGACCCTCAGGGACAGAGGTTTCACTTACCATTTTTTTGTCGGGTGTCTCGAGGTGTGCAGCGATACCGCCGCAAACAGCCGCCGTGGCTGCATTTACAGCGCCTTCCGTTGCCGTAAATCTGCTGTGCGATTGTAAGCCCGTGCCCTATCCCAGTCCGTTTGCAAAGTCAGATTGAAATAAGAAACGTGGCGAGGTTTGTGTGGGGAAAAAAGCAGCTGTAGTTCAGTACGGTGACTTCTACGCGTTGGGAGACCGCACGGGCCAGTTCCAGCGAAGGAGCGATACATCAGGGACAAAGGCGGCCCGTCCCGCTGCAGCTATGCATTTTGGCAAAGGTGGTTTTGTCAACAAGTTTTTCACTCATTTCGCTGTCTAAGATTCCACCTTAGCTTCTCACCAGCATTGAGAGGGATCAGAGGAGCGCTGCAAAGAGCCTGTTTCTAACCTGTCACTTGACGATCTGTGTGCCCTTAGGAGATACAGCACTTTGACAAGCAACAGCCTGGCCTGTGGCTTACGTCTTACTGCGGAGTCTGTTCCTCTTCCTCTCACTTATTTTTGTCATGTAAAACTACCTGCTTTATAAATGAATGTAAAATACAGTAGTTCTTCAGCACATGGACAAATGTGTATTTTATCTTAATGTTTCATTTTATGTTAAATAAAAAGCATATGATTTTATGGTCGTTAGTACTGTTCATCTTGATTTGTCAACGAAACTGAAATACCTTCTTTCAAGGGATGCTGATAAATCATAGTGAACTACATTTTTCTGCCTTTATAAGCTGTGGACGACATCTGTAAGGTTTTTTTGACATATTTCAAGGGAAAACTTTGGTTTCATACTAAGCCTTAATAAACACTCTGCAGTTCCCTTACGCCTCACTTCTTGGGGTCCTGAAACACTTCGGGGGCACTGAACGGTAGATTTGGGAAAAAGAAAGAAGCAGGAAGAAACCTGTATTAGTGATTGCAACGCGGCGGCTCCTAAATGGAGGGATTCAGAAAAATAGATGTGTAATCACCTGTCCTGGTCTCTGACAGGGAAACAACTGAAACACGGAACACCTTCGGTAGAATCAGCGGCACTGAGGTGCCCGGGATGTGTAGGCAGACTGGGATTTCTCCTCACGGAATGCATTAAAGTATCACCACTCTCTGTTTCAAGTACGGAGAGGTGCTGTGACGGCACTGTGAGCCTACTGGTGCGAATAACCACATCGAAAGTGTCAAGAGTGACCAGAAAATGGAGAAGGAAAGATCTGTACAGAAATTCGTGTCTTGCAGAGCAAAGAGCAAATCAAGCAGTCCAGCTGAGCCTGAGCCTGCAGCTGCTAGCAAAAAAACCCCAAATTCTACCACCTCATATAGCAAAAGATCACACAAAGAGGAAAAGAAGAAAGTGAGTAAAGATAGTCTTCAGGCATGGCCTGAAAAATGGCCAAAACGAAAGTAGTAGTATTGCTCTGTGCTCACCGGGGATGTTGTAACCGGACCACAGCTTTTTGTAAGAGCTGACACAAAAAGCCGGAGTACAGGTAACACGTTTTGTTGTTTATCATCGAGAGAAGTCTGGTAACCTGTGCAGCATAGTTCTGTCTGTGTTTAAGAATAAGAGAAAGTGAGACCCTCCATACGCAAGGCTCTGGAAGTTCTGACCAACCAAAGACATGCTGCTGAAGGGGGTAGGAAGCACCACAGTCTCGCCAAAGGTATGTGCAGAGTAATCCAGTGTATTGTGTTGATAAATTATTCTCTGGTCAGCTAAAATAAGGTATATCTTCAGTAATAAAAATGATAAAAGAAACTGATATGTGGGAAATCGGTAATAAAACTTGAGAAGCTGAAGATAAAGTAGATAGATATAAAGTAAAAACTGGTTCAAAGGTGTTTAACACAACACTGAAAGTGGGAGATGAGTTTGATGGAGAATTCTACTGAAATGTCTCAAGGATCAGTCTGGAAATGAATCTTTTTAAGATTTTCATCATTACAACACCAAACATACACACAACACAAACCGTACAACATCATTACTAGCACCAAAAGTCATGACTATCTCAGCAAAATTAGCTGATGACACGAACTTGGGGTATATGTGCATACAGCCCAGCCTGGAAAATCGTAACTCAAGAGGGGGCTGTTAAGGGAGGTTCAGCGGTACACACCGGTGTCACAAGGTATTTAGGGACAAGTAACACAAGCCTCTGCTCTAGGAGCAGCGCAGTAACCGGAAGGAGGATGACAAGGCGCTGGATATATTAATTAATCACATCCAGTGATTATAAGCTGTCAGTGTGATGTAGCCTTGGGAAGGAAAAGCAATTCTGAAAGTCCAGTCCGCGTACGGCCAGCAGCGATGACGGGTGGGAATTGCCACGCTGCCACTCGCCAGCAGGCAAGAGAAACTAACTGGAGTTGGTCAGCAGACTGGAACAAGGGCACTGAAAGACATCTGAATGCCCAGGAAGGGAGAGGCTCTGACGTGGTAAGAAGCCCAAAAGTTTAAGTTAAAAACAAAAGGTAAAAGCCTATCTATCACGGGGATAAACATTAAGGGGGGCAAACCCAGCTATTCAGCACTGGTATGAGAACCAGTAAGTATGCGTTAGCTGTGGATGAACTTTGTTTAGAAATCAGAAGAAAGTTGGTACTTGACAAAATGTAAAGCAGAAGAGAACACATGGAAGCTGCAGGGCTGGTATGCTGCTATTAAAGGCTTGGGCTTAATATTGCAGGAAGCCCTTGGCAGTCCTGTTTTCCTAAATAAAACTTGAATTTTTTTCAGATGTCAACAGGAACGTCCAGATAATGTTCTTGAACAAAACACTCCATTTCAGAGCTCAGTAATTTTTATGAGTAATTTAAATTATTCATGTTCATGTATATGTTAAAAGTGATGTCATGTCCTCGACACGGCTTTTTCATCTATTTTGTTCTATTTGTTAAAGGTTGTTATATCACTGTTCCATCTCAGTCCCACCAGTCATGTGTTGTAAATGTGAGTAATGTCTCCCATGCACTCATGCTCTACTCCTCAGCTCAAGGGTTCCCACACACCTCACATGCTGTTGCTGAAATACAGTGTGTCTGAAACACCGTGCGATCAAAAGCTCCTGTGGTATTATCCCTCTCTGTGCAGCCTACTGAAGGATTGGTCTTCCCCAGCCAGGACATACACAACTATTTTTAATTTCTGGCAATTATGTCAGTTCCTCATGGGTAGATAATGCAACTTATCTGTAATTGCTTCTGGCATTAAGGTATCCCCATCCTGGAAGTGCTGCAGCACCTCCCTTCCACACCCTGCAGAGCTGAGCTGCTGCCAGCAGGGTGTTAGCATCATCGAATCGCAGAATGGTTTGGGTGGGAAGGGACCTTTAAAGGCCATCTAGTCCAACCCTGCCCTGGGCAGGGACACCTCCCACCAGCCCAGGTTGCTCCAAGCCCCGTCCAGCCTGGCCTTGAACACCTCCAGGGATGGGGCAGCCACAGCTTCTCGGGGCAACCTGCGCCAGGGGCTCACCACCCGCACAGCCAACAATTTCTTCCTCATGCCTCATCTCAATCTCCCCTCTGCCAGTGTCAAACCTCTCCCCCTCGTCCCATGGCTCCCCTCCCTGATCCAGAGTCCCTCCCCAGCTCTCCTGGAGCCCCTTTAGGCACTGGAAGGGGCTCGGAGGTCTCCGCGGAGCCTTCTCTTCTCCAGGCTGAACCCCCCCAACTCTCCCAGCCTGTCCTCCCAGCAGAGGGGCTCCAGCCCTCGCAGCAGCTCCGGGGCCTCCTCTGGCCCCGCTCCACCAGGTCCATGTCTCTGCTGTGCTGAGGCCCCCGAGCTGGAGGCAGCACTGCAGGGGGGTCTCCCCAGAGCAGAGCAGAGCAGAGCGCAGCAGAGGGGCACAATCCCCCCCTCGCCCTGCTGGCCACGCTGCTGGGGATGCAGCCCGGGATGCCGGGGGCTCGCTGGGCTGCCGGCGCACGTTGCCGGCTCCTGGCCAGCTTTTCCCCCCAGCACCCCCGAGCCCTTCTGGGCAGGGCTGCTCTCCATCCCCAGCCTGTGCTGGGACCGGGGGCTGCCCCCACCCGGGTGCAGGACACTGCACTTGGCCTGGTTGGAGCTCAGGAGGTTCACAGGGAACCACTTCTCCAGCCTGTCCAGGTCCCTTGGGATGCTATCCCATCCTTCAGGCGTGTCACCACCCCACTCAGCTTGGTGTCATCACTGGGCTTTATTTCCTTCTTGAGTTTTAGTCTTCTCTTTTTTAATTCGTGTAACTAATTAATTGCTATATCTTGTTAAATAAATAAGACTCTAAACTTTTGTTAGCCCCATAGAACCCCCCTGTGACCCTTGGGAAGAAAGAGGATGGGCAGAACCCACAGTTACGAAACAGCAAAGCCTGAACTCCAAGAGTCAAAGGCATAAATAAATACAGCCAGGTCACCATCTGTTGTTTTTCTAGGTTTCAGAACCTCTCCCTACAGACCAAATGGCAAACTGATTTTCCAAATGCTATTTTGGCTATACGCTGCTAAGGAGACAGGGTGGTGTTACGAATGGTGCATGCCCTCCTCTGCATCTGCTTTGGAGCCTACATCTTCTCAGTAAATGGTAGATACAGTCACAGAATCATAGAGTTGTAGAAAGATCATTGAGTCCAACCGTTAACCCAGCACTGCCCAGCCCACCACTAACCCATGTCCCTCAGCACCACGTCTGCCTGGCTGTTAAACACCTCCAGGGATGGCAACTCCACCACTGCCCTGGGCAGCCTGTGCCAGTGCTCCACAACCCTTTGGGTGAGGACATTTCTCCTAATATCCATCCTAAACCTCCCCTGGCACAACTTGAGGCCGTTCCCTTTTGTCCCATCGCCTGTTCCTGGGGAGCAGAGACCGCCCCCCCCCTCGCTACCCCCTCCTTTCAGGAGCTGTAGAGAGCGAGAAGGTCTCCCCTCAGCCTCCTCTTCTCCAGGCTGAACACCCCCAGGTCCCTCAGCCGCTCCTCACCAGACGTGTGCTCCAGACCCCAAGTCACTGTGAAGGAGAACGTTCACAAGTTTCATCACATCGGCCATAAAAGTGAGGGTGATTACGCACTGAAACAAACTTGAAGTCCAGGATTCGCTGTCTCCCAGTCCTTAAACCACAATGGGACAACTTTCTGGGCGATAAGAATTAGCCAGTTAGTGGCCACTGGGCAATGCAATGAGGGTCTAGGGAAAAAGCAAGGATAACAGGCCAGGAAAAAAAATGTTATCCCTGGAAATAAGAAACATTTTATGACTAAAAAGACCAGAGAATAAGGTATGTGAAATACAAAGGTAAGAAGTGAACAGTTCAGTTCTTCCCACTTCTGTTCCCGCTATGGAAAGACATGGAAGTAAACACTCCTTACTTTACAATGCTGTCTCAGTTTCTCCATCTTACGTGGGGAAGGGACGGTTTTCAAAGGTCCATCCAACAGTGCTGTGAGGCTCTGCCATTATTCTCTCTATAGTACAAATACTCAGAAAGGCAGATTTCTGTTACCATGCCGTGGAATGCCCTGTGGCACTGAAAACCCCCCTACTATCGCTCCTAGCTGGTTATAACCGATGAGTACGTATGTTCTAAGAGCTCCGTACCTGCCCATGTCTGTTTTCTTTCCAACCCCCTCCTCAGCAATCATAGAATCATAGAATGGTTTAGGTTGGAAAGGACCTTGGAGATCATTGAGTTCCAACCCCCCTGCCATAGGCAGGGACACCTCCCACCAGCCCAGGTTGCCCAAGGCCACCTCCAGCCTGGCCTTGAACACCTCCAGGGGATGTGTTCCAGCAATGAGTCAGCTGTGGTAAGTTCTGTGCCCAGGGAGAGAGCCATACAAGTATGTCCTATTAAACTTAGACTTTTCACCTGTATTTTAACAGAATCTGCTTCAGTTTTACAATCATCTGGCTTGTTTTGTTCTCTGCCAAATGGCAATAAAAAAACTTGTAAGTGAAAGAAAAGCTGCAGAATCCATTTCTAAATATAGATAAGGAGCACACTTATGGCTCCAGCAAGATAATTAGCCTGTCACACTGAAGAGGAACAAAAGAGGAGATGATTGTTTCTCTCTCCTGAGCTCAGCTTCTACTTTACCTCGGTTACCACGTTGGCTGCTAACTGGGAATACCCGGGAGCTGGAAGAGCAGCTTGTGACACGCCATTACCTGCACAGCAACTAATACTGGTTGCTAAGCCAAGAGCTGGAGATACATATATACTGGGGCTATAAAGACCTTCTTTGGTACTTAAGACAGCTGCTAAAGTGCAAAATTTTACCTTCAGAATTCAAAATTCTGAAATTATTATGTAAATACAAACAGAAGGATAGCAAAAACATTATCCCGATTTTTCAATCAGGACATTCTCAACCTCACCTTTTTAGTTATACTTATTTTGGACTGAACTATGTTCTCTTCACAACCGTGTACAACATAATTTCATGTAAAAGTTGAGGAAAGTTGACATAAGAATTTAAGATCAGAGCCTTCTGACTTCTGGACACTTCTTCAGACGGTGCTGCACGCCAAGAGATCATGTACAAACAACAGCACAGGCACTCGACTTCTGGGGGAGGTTCACAAAGCAACTTTTGTTGCTACTTAAGAAAAAGGGGAAAAATGAAGAAGGGCAAATGTAGCAGCCTGGCTGTGATAGCTAATGAGCTAATAGCTCAGAATTAGGAATGATACCAGAAAAGAGGAGAAAAAAAAAAAAAGATGTGAAGATTATAGCATTACGAAGTGTAGACCAGTCTTGGAGGATGTGTTACAATCCATGTAGAAGTACCAAGAGTTACCACCAGTTTGCAGATATAAAATACCAGGAACAGTGAAAAGACAAATACAACACTGAGGCTGAGGGCACGGGCATCAGAAGTATTTGTAAATGTGTAAAGGTGTGCACTGTAATGGTGAAAGATACGGAACAAAAACATGCTATACAAGTAGAAATTAATTAAAATCAAGGTATCAGTAAAATATAAAACACTGAAAGCCATCAACAGTGAAGATGCATGTGAAAGATTTAACAAAGAATTAACACCTAACTCCTACGTGAATGAAGAGGTAAGAAAAGAAAATGGAAGAACGAAGAAATAGAAAACTATAGAGAATGGGGAATTGACAGAACAGACAAATTCTGGTTTGTGCTTCATAAAATACTTACTAGGAGCAACAGACCAGTCTTGTCTTTACCTTCTATAGTATTCAGGAATCCAACAATGGGGATGAAACCAGAATTACAAAAGTGGTGCCTGAGAGCAGCNTAAACAGTGTAGAGAAATTTATTTTTAAAATTTAAAAAATACTACTAAAAGTGCTTTTTTCTTTCCTTAGGCCTGGCAATCAGCCATAATTTCTAACATTAATGGGATACAGCATAAAATTAAAAGTGAGTCAGTGTTCAAAGAGGAAATTCAGCTTTCATCTGGAGAAATTAGATAAAAATTATGAAAGGAATTCAGAAAATTTAAACTATTTGAGACCAACACCATGAAAAAATGTCAAATAGATGAGTCCAGGTTGAGGCAAACTTTTCAAAGTATGGATGCTTAGTTGAAAAGAAAAGTTAATGGAGGGAGACATGATCAGTTGGCAGGCCAACCTCAGGAGTAGGTAAGAGATGAGGACCCGAGTGAGCCGAGCAGCCCATAATACTGGCTAATCCCTGGGCATTTTAATAGGCTGCGGTCAGACAAGCACCCAAAGAGCCGTCTGGCCTTGGCAGAGCCTGTGCTCAGACAGTCCGAGGGGATGAGGTCTGTGTCCACGGTCTTGTCAGCCCCTCGCTGATGCCTAAGAGCTCCTAATTACACAGTAATCATCACAGTCTGTCAAGAAACGCCACCGATTTGGCGCATACCAGCAGACCGGCAAGCAGGGATGCTATACACGTTTATAGTGTTCTGCGTCGTATATCTATTTCTAAATAGAGAATAAAGAAAAGCAAACATGAGAAAAGGTTGGCTTAAGCCATCTGAAAGAAGAATTAAACCACGCACTGTCAAATCTGTGGGTGACAGAAAAATGATTTCATAGAATCACAGAATGGTTTAGGTTGGAAAGGACCTTGAAGATCATCGAGTTCCAACCCCCCTGCCATAGGCAGGGACACCTCCCATTTAAGATTTTTTGGTAAAGATTTTGAGTTCTTTACATGCAGAAGCTATAAAGACCTAAAGAATGAGCTTGAAATTAGCCATCAGTAAGTTTAATTTTTAGAATTTTTGACAAAAATAACTACAAATAAGTAAATGTCACTAGTACTAGTACATTGAAGCATACCCGTGCAGAGCGCAGTGCACAGCTCTGATCAGCCACAACCAAGAACAGTGAATTCATAGTGCAACGGGGTCCATGAAGGCTTTTTAGCGTAACCAGGGGAAGAGAGAATCTGCCATTGACAGAAATTAAACAAAAATGAAGGCAGATCCTATTGCTCTACATAAACAAAACGAAACACAAAGATACAAAATAACTACTGGAACTAAAGAAACACTGGCATAGGATTGGAGTGCTCTGAACAGTGAATAAGTTTGAAGGAAAGGTAGAAAATGGCTTCTATCTGCACAAAAGCAGGATTTTGGAACATCTTCCAATAGATGGGCAGGTGGAAAATCCAACAGTTTTTAAACCTTATAAATTTATGAAGTGAATTATAGACATGTTGCTAGTGACACCAACGAGCTGTTCTGGATGATCCAAGGGATTCTTTCCTTTTCTCCATTTCTAATCATTAAATGAACTGTGCACTATGTCACATTTGGAGATGTGATATAAATAAAAGCATCCAGCTCACCCAGCGGTGGAACGTGCTGCTTTTGAGTCACCCCTTACCAACATCTTTCTTCACCATTGATTTCACCACAAGTTTAACGGAAAGGCAATTTTCAGTCAATGACTGGACCGAAACCAAGTATCTGCTGAAGATCTTAAATTCACCGCTTATCTTCTGAAACATCTTATCTCTGTTTCAAGACACGAGAAGCTGCAAATGAATTCTAAGCAAATCTTGCCACATTTTGCCACTTTGCTAAGAAAGCAACAGCTGTAAAAGGGGAAAGACATAAAAGATTGTGCCACTGTCTCTCCCCCCCTCCCCCCGCATCTTTTTCTATATTTTGCACAATTTATCTTTGAGAAAACATTTGCCCTTGAAATGACTCTGGTCTGAGTTCGCTGCCTCAGCATTAGCTGAGATTTCACCGCTCACAGGCTGTAGTGGGCAGCTCCCACTGCCGCCCTTGTCGTGGGTCTTTGTGGTTCTTTTAGACAGAAGCCTTAATACTCCCGTACTGCTGAGAAAAACCACACAGGCGACTAAAATAGCCTGTGGAAAATACTTCTTTTTACTTCAGAATAATGGAAAAAGTAAGCTATTTACATTGCTATGCAACTCCTATTATTACTGACGTTGCAAATCCCTCACAATTTCTCCATACAGAGTTTGAACAACTCCAGTGCTTTTTTCTGTTTTAATGTCTTCTTCACGTCTACTAAATTTGGTTTAGCCCTCTCCTATCACACCTTCTGAAAACCTTCTCCTGTCTTGCCCGAAGCTGGTCCAAAACATGGCTTTGTAAATTCTAAGCGTGGGGAAACTGTGTAGAATGGTCCTAATAGGCATTTTGTTTTTAAAATTCCATTTAGTGCTGAATATTTAGTAATGGAAAATAAAATGAACAGCTGATTCTCTGCCGGAGATCTTTGAATATAGAGACTTGGAAACTGAAGTTATGGTAATGTTCCAAAACGTGCTAGGTCACTGAATCTGAGCAAAGAGGTACTGATGCACTTTATATTCTGATTCCCCTTCAGATCTGTGCTGAGCAGTTTTTAAAGGAACAATAGGAAAAGCGTAGTAGCAGCTGTCCGCACAGACAAACGCACGTATGTACCAACAACGGCCACAGGCAGCAGCGGGACAGGACAGGCAGCAGTGCTGTGTAAAAAGATGTAGGAGTTCTTTCAAACACTGGACTAGAGAAAAAGGCAATCATAACACTGGCTGCATAAGCAGAAGTATTATTTGTAAGGCAAAGTGGCTCTTTCCTGAGCACAGTATCAGGATGGCACTGACCCGCAGTGCTGTATCTCAGTTTGGGAACCAAAGTTCAAAGACGAGTGGGCCAACTGGACAAGAGCCCAGAGGAGAGCAGCTGAGTATTTCTGCATAGGAAACATGCCCTACCCGGAGAGCTGCGGTCTCAACGTGAGAAGAAGAAGCTTAAGGGACATCACAGCAATCTAGAAGTAACTGTAAAGAGGAAGGGAGTCAAGTTGCTTAATATCCAATGGAGGGAGGACAAAGAGTAGTGCAGAAATAACTCTCTAACGGTAAGGCTAATTTCACACTGCAATAGATCACCTAGTGAGATTATGAGTTTTCCATTGCCAGAAGTTTTTTAAGCCACATTTGACAAACGTGTTATGGGCACGTGTTCCATGTTATGAGAAAAACGATGGGCACATTCGTCTTTCCACAGGACAGAAAGAGGTCCATTCAAGACTTACTGTTTGTGCACTATATTCCAAGAAAGTAGGATGCTCTTCTACTAGAACACAAAATTAAAGAATATTATAAACCTTCTACATCTACAATCATCTACTTTTGGGTTCGCTTTTGTTCCTCTTAATGTCTTTGCAACAGCCCCAAAATGCAAATTCAATCTCGTGCTCGGACCTGAGGTGACATCATCTGAGGTTTCCTTTTATTTTTCTGTTTTGTTCACAATCGGATGAAATGACGTATGACGACACTGACGCTGAAGATCTCAACAAGAAGGAAAATATTTCCTATGCCAAATTCCGTGTTATTTTTAACCTAGTGCCACTACTCTGGAATGCTAAGTACATTCTTCTGACAAAAACTTCTGTCACAGTTGCATCATCAAAGCATATTCCTAGAGAAGAACGTCTTCAGCCTCTTCTGCTTTTTCATGTAGCTGTTTCTGCATCCGAAAGAGCAACACTGTGGGCTTGCAAGAGCTGTTTGATATTACCAGCTCCAATCCACTTAGTCACCATTTAAAGAAAATGACATTTTGAATTAAGAAGTATCTGTAGGGTTTTACTCTCCTCTTGATGCACACATCTGTTGCCCATAAATGCAAAGAGAATTTGTATGTACACAAACTGAAGGGAAAATATATTTTTTTAATATCTAGCTTCTGTATGCAGGTACATTTAAGCTGTAACAACATGAAGCAGTTGAAAATGATAGCGGGGCGTTTCTAAGCATTGGTAATTTCTTCACATTTATTTATTGAGTGTGATATTTTCTGCCTCTCACAAATTCAGACCAGTAAGCTAGTACATAGACATGAGGTAAAGAGGTTCTCCAAATACTTATTATCCCTGGTCAAGAAAACAAAGTAGCAGCATCAGGAAAAAGCAATTTACTGAAAAATCATAAATCTCACATTGATTATGATGTTTTTAAATTGTTTTAAAAGTGCTTAAGCAGGGCGGGGGAGGGGATTGTGCCCCTCTGTTGCGCTCTGCTCTGCTCTGCTCTGGGGAGACCCCCCTGCAGTGCTGCCTCCAGCTCGGGGGCCTCAGCACAGCAGAGACATGGACCTGGTGGAGCGGGGCCAGAGGAGGCCCCGGAGCTGCTGCGAGGGCTGGAGCCCCTCTGCTGGGAGGACAGGCTGGGAGAGTTGGGGGGGTTCAGCCTGGAGAAGAGAAGGCTCCGGGGAGACCTCAGAGCCCCTTCCAGTGCCTAAAGGGGCTCCAGGAGAGCTGGGGAGGGACTCTGCATCAGGGAGGGGAGCCATGGGACGAGGGGGAGCGGTTTGACACTGAAAGAGGGGAGATTGAGATGAGATATTGGGAAGAAATTGTTGGCTGTGCGGGTGGTGATCCCCTGGCGCAGGTTGCCCCGAGAAGCTGTGGCTGCCCCATCCCTGGAGGTGTTCAAGGCCAGGTTGGATGGGGCTTGGAGCAACCTGGGCTGGTGGGAGGTGTCCCTGCCTATGGCAGGGGGTTTGGAACAAGATGGTCTTTAAGGTGACTTCCAACCTAAACCATTCGATGATTCTATGTAATGCATTTCACTAAGTGTAGATTGTAATGCTAGATTCCATGTATTCCGTGTTGCCAGCACTTTTCACGGAGAAAAAAAAAGGAAGTATGTTTTCACATAACTACTCCACATATGCACAGGACAGAATCTGCACATGCTGAGGCGACCAAGTGTCTGACTTCCCTAGACATGGCAAAAGACACTGTAATACTATATCACGTCCCTACTCAGAACCAACAAATTAATCTAATTTTCTGGCACTACACTTAAAAATGGGAATATGTTCCTGTTCCTATTTTTTCTTAAGGAAGCAGGAAATTAGGTTTCATTATAAGAACATGAAACAGAAAGATATGTCACTGGGAAACAGTATCTCCTTCAGCTATGAATGAGATGACCAAATTGCTTTATTATTGAAAGAAGCCAGAGGTTTTTTCCATCAGCCAAAGGAAATATGATAATTTTCTAACAAAATGCTAGCGTGACAAATGTCATAAACAGCTGCTCCCCTTCTCTATTAGTTTAATTCAAGTTTTAAATTTATATCTGTAACATAAACGAACCAGAATCTCTGGAGGGAGAAAACTATTTTAAAAACAAACTGAAACAGTCTGATCTAAATTTAAAGATGCTCCTGCAGGTCTGCTCCTCAACTGAGTAATGGCATGGAGCAGAATGACCTCCAGAGGTCCCTTCTCACCTAAATTACTTTATGGCTCATTGAATGTAAAGTCTGTAGAGCAACATACCTGAATCTGAAGGCAGTCAGAGGATCACAGCATAATTCAGACCTCAAGGAGGTCTCCAGTCCAACCTCCAGTTCACAGCAGGGCCAGCTCGGCCTCCCTCAGGTTGCTCAGGGCTCTGGCCAGTCGGGTCTTGGAAACCTCCAAGGATGGAGGTGGCACAACCTCTCTGGGCCCCCGCTCCACTGCCGGCCTGTCCTCACGGCGATAAAATTTTTCCTCATATCGTGGCTGACTCTTGCCTGTTTTTTCTTCTCCTCCTGCCATGCACCACTGTGACCAGCCTGGCTCCATCTTCCTGCTGCCCTCCCTGTAGGAGCAGGGTGGTAACTAAGAGGTCTTCCTCAACCTTTTTTCTTCCCCAGCCTGAACAAGCCCCGGTCCCTCAGCCGGTCCTCACAGGGCAAGTGCTGCAGTCCCCTGAGCATCTTGGTGGCCCTCAGCTGAGCTCGCTCCTGGTTTTGATGTCTTCCTTGTATTACAGGGCCTGGGACAGGACATGGAATTGAGGTGTGGGCTAATGAGTGCTGAGCAGAGGGGGATAATCGCTTCCTTCTATCTGCTGGCTGTGGTCCCACAGTCCTACAGCCCAGGATGCTGTTGGCCTTGGTGCCAGGGCACACTGGTGGCTCAAGTTCAGCTTCTGCCTACCAAGACTCCCAGGTCCTTTCCAGCAGAGCTGCCCCCCAGCCTGCACTGTTGTCAGGGACCTTCATTCTCAGGGTCAAGAGTGGATGACCTCCTGGATGGACCTTGAACCTCATTCATTGCATTGTTTCTGGGACCGTTGATGGATGCTGTTGAGCACCTTACTCTGTCTGCTGTGTTATATCCTGTGGGATGATGCCCTGGCCAGTGAGGGTACTGCCTGCATAGTGGTCAACCTCAGCTTCTAGCTTGTCTCCCCTTGTCGAGCAGCTGGGCACTGCTGTCCCTGACCACAGGGTCTGAATACAAAGTGAGGACTTTCTTCAAGCTCAGGTACTGCCTCTATTTTGAAATATAGTGGTACAGTTCTTGGGCTTCACCCTGTCTCAATCCACTTTAAAAGTGACAGTGTTTCTTTTCAAATGCTGTCAATTCATGGGACTGAATGTAGCACTGCATAATACAATGTTTTTGAGGGCACTTCAATTAATTGCAGGTAGTTGATGTTGAAATTCAACATGGCAAGGAAAAAAAATATATCTATTGATCTGGGTTATCTCAAGTCAGGAAGTCATGACTGTACCCGCTGCACTCCTGTAGAAATTGTGACCCGTAAGGGTGAAACTGTGGAGTGTACTACCTGCCAATACTATGACAGAAACATGAGATGGGATTCACTGGCCTTAACATTGGCATCTTTAATTTAGATGTCTAAATCTAAACAAGTTATGATTTCCCTTATAGCCAGTGCAGACAGACAGAATTCCGAGGGCAATCATGTCACCATAAGACAGGTGTTTAAGGCAGGTCATATGAACTGCTGTCTGAAGGTACCTATTTATGCAACTATAAAGGGACCCCAGGCTGTTGGGATCAGGCTTTTTATCTCATTTTCAGATTTCTCAAGTCAGATGATATGAACCCCACTCAGGTGGCAAGATTCACAAAGAACATACAGGCATCTAAATATCTCTTTATTCACCAAAGTCCAACATCAGGACACTGAGAAAACCCCTATCTAGCCCTGCATGTGCTTAATTTTTTATTGTATATAATGGAATAATTTCTTTCTAATCCATGTTAAAAAGTGGCTCCTGGGGCCCAGGTCAAACAGAAGAAAATGTTTTGTGGCCATAGTGTCCTAAGATCCTACACAGCAAATCAGCTGGGGTGCTCTGGAGCATGATAGCTGTTGCTTTAGCCCTTGTGCCTTGACAACACAAGCCTCTCTTGCACACACGCTATTAATGCGCTCAGCTCATTTTCTTGAGACTACATCAATGTACTCTACATAAGGATGTAGTCTCTCTGCACACTTTCCACTGCTGTTTTTCTTTAGCTGCATAAATATTCTGTGTACCATTGCTGCGGTTCCTCTTTTTTTTTTCCTCCTGGAATGGCTTGGAGAGGCTGTGACCGAGAATGGAGCAATACTGGGCAGGCAGATGTTGGCATCTTGGAGGCGACTGTACTGCACAACCATGAGGGAATGGAAAGAGCTTTGTGCAAACCATATCTATCAATCTCCCCTCCCAGGCAGTGACTTTGGTTTGGGCCACATCCCAGGCTTGGTTTCGCCCTTGTCAAAGAAAGGTTTTGAGCCAAGGGACTAAGTACGCACTGGTGTGACTATATTGTCCTATTTACGCTGAGCAATCCACAGCACTTCAGAAGGGAAGAGAACAGTCTGCTCTGCTCTGCCGGGAGCTGGTGCCCACTCAGGAGGACTGAGGGAGCCAGCTGACATCAGTGCGAGGCCATTCCCAGCTATGTCTGGAAGCTCATCATGATCAGGAGATGTTCCTGAGGACTGGGCAACAGCAAATATCACTTTTGTGATCAGGAAGGGCAAGGCAGATCCAACCTTACCTCAATCCCTGGGGAAGTGATGTACCAAGTAAGTCTGGAAAACATTTTGAAACGTAAGAAGGGCAAGAAGGTGATTAGTAGTAGTCAGTGAAGACAAAATCATGCCTGACCAACCTTATAGCCTTCTGCAGTGAAATGCCCAACCTGCGAGCCATCTATGATGAGGGAAGAGCAGTGGATGTATACCTGGACTTTAGCACAGCTTTTCAAACTCTCTCCCATAACATACTCATAGAGAAACTGGTGAAGTACAAATTAGATAAGAGGACAGTGAGGTGGACTGAACACAGGCTGAACTGCCCGGCTCAGAGGGTTATGATCAGTGGCACCAAGTCCAGCTGGAGGCCAGTAGCTAGCAGTGTTCCCTGGGGCTTGGTGCTGGGTCCAGACATTTAACATCTTCTTTAATGATCTAGATGATGGGACAGTGTACAACCTCAGCAAGTCTGCAAAGGATACAAAACTGGGAGGAGCGGTTGATACTCCAGATGATTGTGCCACCATTTAAAGGTGCCTTGACAGGCTGGAAAAATGGGCACAGAAGAACCTCATCAAGTTCAAAGGGAAATGCCAAGTCCTGCACTGGGGAGGAACAACCCCATGCACCAGTACGGGCTGGTGGACAACTGGCTGGAACTTACTAGAAAAGGACGTGGGGTCCTGGTGGCCAGAAGCCTGCCCTTACAGCAAAGGAGGTCAACAACATCCCAGGCTGCACTAAGCAGAGTATCAGCAGCAGATTGAGGGAGGCGATCCCTCTGCTTTCTCAGCACTGGTGAGATCACAGCTGGTGTAATGTGTTCAGCTCGGGGATCCCCAGTACAAGAAAGACAGGGACTTACTGGTGTCAGTGCAGTGAAAAGCCTCAAAGATAATTAAGGCATTGTCATAGAAGGAGAGGTTACGAATGCTGTGCTGCACACCCTGCAAAAAGCCTCAGGCCACTCCGTATCGAGTGAATTTGGCAACTGCGTTTTGACCAGTGTGTGCAGCCTGCCAGAGGGCTATTCGCAGGCATGAGACCGTGTGGTACAGAATGGGCTGCGGCCACACGACTAAAACCTGTCAGACTGCACAAAACGGTGATTCTATCGAAACTGCCTATCAGGAACGGCCCTTGTCCCATGGAAGATGCCCAGAATTGCCCAGAGTATGTCTGGGAGAATAGTAATTGGGCTGGAGCTTATATATACATACTAAAATACACCGGTTGCTTAACTGTTTCAACAGTTAAACAGTACCATCAAATTCCACTGCCAATGCCTACATCCTGCTGCTACTTAATTTACTAGCATAGATGCAGCCAGCAGAAACAGCCCTCCACACCACGTCTGCCGAATCTGGTTCCACTACTGCTAGTGCGCCTGACTCCAGGATTTGAGGAGAAAAAACCCCACATACTATCATTTGCACGTATATAGCTCAGAATAAACATTAACACAGCACTAGCTAGAATGTCTAAGCAGTGCTTTTCTCTCCCATTTTCCTGTTCCCTCATGACAAAGTATCTCCCTCCCACACATGCAAAATGTTAGTAGTCCCTCCTCTCCACACACTGTGTAAGAATCCTGTTCCTTTCCCACGGGCACAGAAAACATTCTGCAGAAGGAACCATGGCATTTTCACACAGGGAGACTGATCAGAGGGAGGCTGCACGCACAGCCGGGAACAGATGCCCGTCCTGTCCAATCTTCCTCAGAAAACACTCACGTAGTAGTCATTGCTGTGACTGTACTACGATTGGCTGCCAGCAAGCCAAGCTGTAATATATCTGATTGCTATGCAATAGCGTTATCCAGCCAGACACAGATGGTCAAAGAATGGAGCAGGGGAGACTGTCATATGAAAAACTTGCTATTCTTCTGGTGGGGGAAGCTGTGAGACACAGCAGCGTGCTTTTAGAAGACTCCCCCGGTGCACAAGCGACACATCCTTGGAGCGCACAGTTCCTCACAAGCCCAAGCTGCCCTCCCAGCCCACGAGGGCTGAAGGTATAATCGCAGCAAAGCATACTGACAGACCTACGGCACTGCACCAGAGCCTGACCTTCATCAGAGGATCGCACGGACTGCTTTGGTGATGGCTGCCGAGGGGGCCGGCAGGTTCCATCCCGCACCCTGACCTCCCTCCTCGGCGCTGGGCCTTCTCTGATGCGGAGCCCCAACCCAGTCCTGAAACCCACCAACGCTCCCGGGCACAAAATCCGGCGTCAACTCAGCACACAGGAGCACGTGCTGGGCGGCACCAGACCGACTGGCTCTGTGGGGCTTTGAGATATATATATGATGTGTATATATATACACACGCACACCACACTGTGCTTTTTGGAGTCACAGCAACACCACGGAGCGCTCTACCAGAGCCCACCCGTGCCGGGCCTGCCCCTGTCCCACTGACAGGTCGCCCTCAGGCTCAGAACGGGGTTTCCACAGTTACCTCCGGACGTTTAAATGGCTTTAAGAAGCCGCCCCCCGACTCCACACAGCTCTAGAGGCACCACAGGCGGCCCCGGCCCCGGCGGCGGGGCCCGATCCCGTTAGAGCGTCCCGGGGCCGGGCCGGGGGCCGGACCGTCTCCTCAGCGGCGCGCACTGCGCCTGCGCGCTACCGCTGCGCCCTGAGACGGGAGCGCGCGCGGCGGCGCTGGCCGCCGATTGGCTGGAGAGCACGAGCGCTCCAGGGTCCCCCCCTCGGCGCGAGGAGAGCGCGCGCGGGCGGCGCACGGCCTCGGCCGCCGATTGGCTGAGGCAAAGCGGGGGAGCGCGCCGGCCGATCGCGCGCACGTCCGCCGCCGGGGCAGCGTCTGCCTCGTGATTGGCGACCAGGCGGGCGCCGCGCGGCGCGGGGGGAGGCGGGGCTGGCGGCCTGGGCTGCCGATTGGCTGACGGCGGGCGAGGGGAGGGGCTCAGATTGGCGAGAGTGCGCGCGCCCCTGCGGAGGCGTGCTGGGATTGGCTGGGCGCCGTGAGGCGGCCGGGGACCGTTGGAGCGGGGAGGCTGAGGCGTTTGGCCGCCCGCGTCCGCGGAGCTGGCGGTGCCGCGGCCGGAGCCCGCCGGGACGGAGCCTTCCGCCGCCCGGGCAGCCCCGGGACGCNCCCCTGCGCCGGGCGGGGTGCGGCGGGCGGGCAGGCTCGGGGAGCGCTCGTCCCGCTGCAAGGTCTTCTGGCGGCAGCGCCAAGCCGGAGCCCCTCGCTTCGGTCCCGGGAGCTGCGGGGTTTGGCGGGCTCCGGGCCTGGTGCGGCGGTGGAAGCGCCCCGCGGGGGCTCCGGCAGGGCGGAGGGCTGCGCTGCCGCCTCGGGATGCTCCTGAAAGGGCTGCAGGTACCTCGGAGAGGGGCTCGCAGGTTCGCCTGCCCCGTCGGTGCTGGCTTTGGTGAGCCCGTTGGCCGGCAGCGGGAACAGTCCCGGCGCCCGGGGGATTTTGGCTGTGTCTTACTGTTTCATCTCGTAGCAGGCAGATGCGGGCTTCATTTCTTTGTAATTAACAGGAGACACAATCAGGGCAAAAGTAGCATAATCGTAGTTGTAACTGCGAAAGAGGGGGGGAGGTGTTATTTTTCTGCGGAGAACCACATTTTTCCTGGGGGAAAAAAAGAACACCTAATGTTTGTGTTTTTCTCCCATCTTTTTAGATTGTCTTTAAATGTTTGAAGAAGGAACTGAGTCCAGGAAAGTGGAAGTTGCCCTGAGAGACCTCTCAGTGTAATTCAGGTAACGCGATCTGTTGTGACTACCTGTGGTATTGAACTTAAAAACTTGCGTTATGTAACGGATTTCAGTTACCCGTTTGTTCACACTCATGTAACTTGTATTGAAATTTTCCATTTATGACAAACTTCCGGTATGAAGTAGTGCACTTTATGTGAGGTATTGGGCATGTAAAAATGCTCCGATGTGAGATGCAATCTTGTACTTAAAAAAAAAGCCCTCACACAATTACATTCTTGTGCAACAGATCCCTTAGCTGGGGAAGGTGAAGCTGATGGATATTCTTGTGGAGACCATTAGTGGTATGCAGAGCACCAGTGTAGGACTTCCTTCTTTCAGAGGGGACAGGTGAGGCACCAACAATGGGCTGGATGGCACAAGGATACCTTGAAAGTTGCTTCTCTGCTGCTTCAAAATCCATGTGTAGTAGAATCTGAGTTACTAAAGTTAGAGTTTGGTCAATAGTTGCGCATGACTGCCCTTTAAAAATGCTTCTTACTTTCAGTTTTCTTTTCTTACTCTGGTTCCTAAAACTGACGATATAGTCTGATGCTCCGTCTGGTGTGGCTGCCCAGTGACAAAACAATCCACGTGCCTGAACCAGTGGTTCAAAAAGTCAGAAGGCTCACTTTCAGGTTTTAAAAGTTGTTTAAATGCCAGACTGAAGAATCGGGGTCACATACCCCCCCCTCCCCCGGTTTACCTGGTACATATGTATGATCCTGTATGGTTAGATGATGTCATAAAGTACACCCAAAGGAAAGGAGGTAGCCCAAAAGCATTGGTTTAAGACACTTGCTTTTTGTGTTTCCTCTTCTCCAAAGGATACTTTGGATTAATGGGTAATTCAGATAAAAGGGCAAACATGCCACTGACCTGAAGGCATCCTTTTTAGGTAAGAGGAGAATTAATCACTGTAGACAGCGTAGGGCAGATTAAGCAGTAACCTCTCTCACCAGAACGTGTACATTTTGTGAAGGCAGTTCATGGCCTATGCTACAGTCCTTTCTGAAGTCCTTTTCCAGACTAGTCAGTTCATGTCACGTTTCCAGCAACATCATTCCTTTGAACCTTAAATTCTTGCTAGTCTTTCATCTGTCCAGGATGCTACGCCAGGGATAGCTTGCTTAGGTCACTGCCTTGACCGTATTGTCCTATTTAAATCCTCTTTGGGTTTCTGCTGCTTATCATTATCATACCTAGGATTCTTGTCCTTGTTTTGTAGCTGTTTGTTGATGTACCCCCAATCTGCAGCTGAGGTTCAATACCAAGAAGGGAGCTCCCCACTCTGATGTTTGGGATGCCGGAGTTTGTTGGCAACTTATTACATGATCTCACATTTAAGAGGGTACATCCAGTAGACCTCCGTGTAAGTGCCTTGTGACACCCCCCTCATTGTTCATTAAAGTTTCTCTAGTGATGAATACAGAAGCCATGCCAGTGTTGTCTCAGGCTCCCTGGTTTTCTTTTGCAGCAGACTGCTTCTTGTCTTAGGCTGTAGATTACTTAGAACAGTAAATTCCTTTATATGTTGTCTGTGTTGCAGCTAATACATTCAGGCTGTTGGTTTATCACAGAACTTAGGCGTTTCAATAATAATATAAGTTTTAAGAAGTTAAGTGATGAATGGTATAGAAAACTTAGGAAGAAGCCTTAATGCAAGAACAAGGGCTTTTGCAGTATCATAAAGGCATAATTTTTCCATCAGTTTAATTATATTACACACTCAGTACCACAGGGTGGCATTAGGAGTGACAACTTCTTTGTAGCCATGGTCATATGTTATCTATGGTATGTTGTGCAAGCTGACAGTTTTTGAAGAGGGAGAAAATCAAGTCTTGAAGTTTTAAGCAATGACTTGGGGATTTTTTGGCACATTAACCAAAGTGCACAGCACATACTCTGACTGCGTACTTCAGAGGGTTTGGCTTCGTGTTGCTGGTCCCTTACAAGCTTTTATAGAACCTAAATGATGTATTCAGATAAGGCACTTTTTGCAAATAATTTCCTAGACCTTCTTTTAAAAGGAAGGGGAAATAATTCTCTTAGCTCAGGCTTGGTGGTCTGTAGCATTGACACTGCCCTTGCAGTGACAGAATACACCACCTGATAGAAAGAAGACGATTTCCCAGCAGGTGTGAAGGGTTGGCTCCCAGCACTCCCACCACTCGCAGCACAGCCTGATTCTCTTACCGTTATCTATCACTGCTACTTTTTTAACTTTGTCATTTCAGGGTCACGTTATCTGGTGATAAGCATTTGAATTCATAATATTTGAATTAAGTAAATTTTTTTTTCTTGAATACTAGGGAGAAGAAATCATGATTGTGTTGTGTATGTTTGGTTTAGTGCTTAAACAGGTTTCCACTGATAAACTGTGGCTAAACTTAAATAGTTTAACGGGTCTTTTCCAGTCCCATGGGCTTTCAAGGGCTACTAGAAGGAATGAAAGTATTTTAACTTCCCAGCTGTGCTTAAGTAATACAGATTTATAAGAATACTTACACCAATGAAGATTTTTAGGCAAGCTAAATCTGGAAGAAGTGGTAGGAGATCTTACAACTGACCAAATAAAATTGCACATTATATCTCTTTGAAAATGAATGGAGTTATGACAGCAGGTACCAATTCATGTCTACATTTTAAAAAGATCGGATGTATAAAGTGTGTACTGTAGTTACAAAACACTTAAAATCATAATAACTCTACTGTAAGTAGTTACTGACTGACTACAACTGTGAGATATTTTTTAGTCTTTATGAGTCTTGCTGCTTTCACATGCAGCTTTTTATTTCATTTAAGAGGTTGAGAAATGAGGAGGGTGTTTTGCCATAAAGCAAAACTAGTTCCTAATTTAAATTTCCTTTAAAACAGGAAAAGTGACCAAGCTAAAGGATAAAAACTCTTAGTTTTACAGAAGACAATGGCAAGCATGATCAATTAAAGTTTTGCAATGGGCTTATTTTGTTTTTTCTTAAAAAAAACCCCTTCATTTGTGTCCATAGTCAGATATTTGGAACATTGTTGGATCATAGATGATTAGAAAAGAAGCTGAGAGGGTTCTGAATGTGTGTTATGGACACATATGTGGGAACAGCCATAGAAGACCAGGTAGAGCTGGATGTTAAGGTCTGAATATTCTAAAAGGGAGTTTTTGAATAGAGTCTGCAAAGAGAAGTTAGATGGGAGGCAGGGGAGGAGTGAAGTTCCCAGTTGTACTAGAATGTGTTCTGTGTTAAAGCTTGTAGGTCAGGTATTTATAACAGCAGAATAGACTGTGAGAAGAAACTTAAGGCAATAGTAAACATTAAGAACACTTGACTGGGTAGTGGTATCAGTTAACTTGATCCTACAGGTTGTATAGCAGAGCAGACAGCAAATGATTTGGAAGTAGGTGTACTATGAAGTACACACATTAAAGTGTTTCTTGCCCTGGTTACCTAGTGGATGCAACCAAAAAATGGTTTGGGGTTTTTTTAATACCTTGCACTATGAGCAAGCCTGCAAGTCTTGAGAGGCTTAACTTGGATTGCGAGTGGAGCAGCCCAGCTGGGTGGGCATGGTGGAGTTACAGCCAGGGAGAGAGGCGCTCTGGGGACAGGCGGAATGCCATGTGAAAAGCACAACAGTATTCTTTGAGTTTGTTTATTTATATTACCTTTTTTTGCAGTGCTTGTGGAATCTTATCTTTTAATTATTGTGAGTTACTCTTCTATTTATTTTTTTAATAGAATGATCACATCAAAGGAAATACTGAGGTGGTAGGGAGGCACTGGTGGTTTTTGGGTACAGCCAAATTTTTTGGAGGAGTTATATTGTATGTTTCTGGCAGCTCAGACAAAACTAAGGTTTTCTTGTACCTGGGACTATACACGTGTTCACTTTCCCATTGACTGGGGCAAATGGCAGATCATAGAATCATAGAATGGTTTAGGTTGGAAAGGACCTTGAAGATCATCGAGTTCCAACCCCCCTGCCATAGGCAGGGACACCTCCCACCAGCCCAGGCTGCCCAAGGCCATGTCCAGCCTGGCCTTGAACACCTCCAGGGATGGGGCCTCAACAACCTCTCGGGGCAACCTGTGCCAGTGCCTCACCACCCTCACAGTGAAAAACTTCTTCCTAATGGTCAATCTAAACCTGCCCTCTTCCAGTTTGAAGCCATTCCCCCTCATCCTATCACTCCATGCCCCAGTAAAAAGTCCTTCCCCAGCTCTCCTGGAGCCCCTTTAGGGACTGGAAGGCTGCAATAAGATCTCCCCAGAGCCTTCTCTTCTCCAGGCTGAATAGCCCCAACTCTACATATATAAGATATATAAAGATACACTTTTAAGTTTAGATTAATGTAAATTCCTTATTCTGTACTCTTACACCCTTCTAATAACTTTTAACACTTTTCAAAAAAACAATAGCTTTGTAGACTTGTGAAGTTGGTGAGGGTGTTTTACATTTTAAATTAATGTAGGAGATAAAATAATCATTATGTAAACAATTAAGCTTGGGTAAGCTTTTCTGCCCTAATTCAGTTGTGATAGTGAAAGCTGTCTGTGTTTCCAGGTGTTTGTCTTTACCCCTTTGACTGGAATTTGCCGTCTCTACAGGTGTGCCAAAGGAGCAGTTTGTGTGAACTTTTTCTGATGCGCTGAAACTTTTAATCTAAAGTGATTACATCTGAAGTGAGGTGGGAAGGGAAGGTCTTGTGTGGATTACTATTGATTGGTGAAGATGGCAGCAGGTGATAGAGAACTAGAGGTGGTGGCAGGTGCTGAAAATGGTATTATGCTGTGGATGGCTTGGGAGGAGAGCAGCATTTATGCTCTGTACTGTCATCCTCCAGCCCATGATCAGGGTTAGTTTACATTCTGTCAGTGTTCATATATGTGTGTTACCCTGCTGGCCGTGCATTCCTACTCTGTTCGTGCTTGATCTCTTAATCTAGGTTAATAGAGAAAAGGGCAAAAATGTTACTCAAAACATTTCCTAATAAATACTTCTTTTTGCTGAAGAGGCAATTTTAGAATTCTCTCTTGTGCTCTAGTAAGCAATTCTGGGAACCTGCAGATTAAAATGGCTAGAAAGGGTTTTGTAAGATTCATGTTGGAAAAGCTGGGAAGCACAGTTTGCGCAGAAACCCCCTCCAGTGTTATAAAGAAGATGAGTCTTCCCTTCCTGAGAGGGAGAGGTAAGCTATTAATTAGGATATTTCCAACTTCTTATTGCTTTAAAATCATGGTGTAATATTTCATTTCTGTTATCTAACATTAACACTGCTTTATTTTAAGAAAACAATTTCAACTGCTAAATTTATTCCTGTTTGCAGGCTTATGGTAAATCTTAAGTATAGACATTACTTTTAACTTCAGCCTCAAAATCAACAGGGCAGTTTGTGAAAACCCATTTCTGTTCTTCAGGCTTTTGGGCAGTAAAGAAAAACCAGAGTTTGTGATGGCTCTCCAGTTATTCAAGAAAAGCATTTTTGTATTCTAGGCACTTTGTGTCCTGACTTCTATGTATCCTCTCTTGAGTTTGCTTGAAAAGAGATCTGACTGTGCAATATGTGTTTAAACATGCAGTGTTGTCCTTAATAGCTTGCAGTTTTCCTGTTCCCCATGCTCAACAATTCCCTGATTACTAAAAATCAATATATATTGCTATGTACTTAAAATAATACCTTGCAGTGTTCTTTTAAAGCTTGCTTTCTTTTTGTGATTTGAACTTCACAAGAAGTAGGCTACTAATGTATGGTGCCTACTGTCAGTCTCATCAACCCTCTATTGTCTGGCATCTGACCTGTCAATTCTTTAGGGCAGGGATTTCTTTCTGTTCTGGGCATTGAACAAACAGTTACATATGTGAAGTGAAAGCTGCTTCTGTTACAGTAATTTGGATGGTTTGGAACTCTTCCTGGATTTGAATTTCTAATTTTGTCTTGAGGTAATCTGGAGCTTCTTTTTAAACTAGTGTTAAAAGCTTTTGAAGGTTTTGAAAGAAACTGATGATTAAATATTGTTACTTGTTCCATCTTTGTTTAACTTGTATCTAGTAAAATCTTTATCACTTCCGTGCTATTTGGGAAGATAAGATTGCTGGTCTCATACTGGGGCTTAGACCAATGCTATGACCGTTTTCCGTAACGGTAAATTAAAGCAGTAAGGCCTGGCTGAGGGTGTGTTGCTGCATGCAGTGTCCTGTACAAACAAAACAGATGGCATTTTATGCCTTGAAAAAAATCTTACAGTTTAAACAGAAGTGGTAGGGCATGGAGTATGGAAATGTTTAGTTCTTAGTACTAAAGTTTACTTCCTAGGCTACTTGATTGCCCATTCATTTTCAATAAAGTATAATATGTGCATGTTTTTTCAAAATCTTCTTTAAGAGTAGCTTTTGATCCACTGTATTTATTAAAAATAAAAAAAAAGGAACCATTGACTTGTACAGAATTTCACTGCAAAGTTCTAATCCATTCTCTTGGTCTTAGTCTAGTGGGATTTTTTCACTTATGCCCTTCTAGACTGAAGTCAGTTTTGACTTGTAAAGACCTTACACAAGCATTTGAGACCAATACTTGTAAGAAAGCTTTCTCTTAAAAATCTGTGACCTATCCAGACCTTTAAGTTTTTAGGAAACTATCCTACTAGAAGATGCATATTATTTCTCAAAGATGCTCTGTTACTGCTGTTGCTGTAGATACAGAAGTAACATTTTAAAATATGTTTAATACTTTTGTGCATAATTGCTTATGCTTCAATTACTTATCCCATACAGTGATGGGAACGGAGTTTGAAATTTTAAGTTAAACTAGGAGTATTATCAGAAATGGTTATAATGCACTTTCAAAGAAGATGTTGCCAGTCTACTTGCATAAGTATAAAAGGCTTATCTTTTTGTTTCCTGGGTTTTGGTCTAAGTGTGTTAGAAGTGTCCCCCTGAAATAACTTCTTGATCACTTTCTTTTTCCTAGTAAGAGGCATAGGGGAATGAAGGAATGCTTATAATCAATTACATATAGTGATGTTTGCTGATTAAAAGGGAGATGGGAATATGAACCAAGAGAGGATGAAGAACAAAAGACTGAGTAAGACAGCATTGGGTATTTTGGATAGACAGAGGGAGATGAGGGAACGAAATCAATCTTTGTGGGTTTTTTGTTCAAGTTCTTAGTAAAGAAAAAGTAACAATACTTCAACATCTTTTTACTGAAATCTGCCTAAGATGAATAAATGTAAACACCTTTATATCATAAATAAATTTATGTTTGTACTTTAGAATTAACAAAACATTTATGACAATTTAGAAATTATTTAAATCAAATGACAGTTGAAGCCATACAAGTTTAGAAGCCCAAAACAAATGACTGAAGTGCTAAACCAGATGTGACAGCAATAGCTTTTTCTGCACGTACATATATGCCCTGAATTTTTATTCAATATTTTCATCTCAATGACAGGTTCATTCAAATTTTTAAAAGTGAATGAACTGACAAGGGATAAGAGCTTTTCTTTAAACCACCTGTGAAGATCTGTTCTTTCTATTTAGAAAATTGGCAGAAAGTTACTAAAATTCCTTCACTGTGTATCAAGTACGTTAAGATTAACTTATGCCCCAAACTGGTATTCTGATTATTTTTTTTAATTACAGTTCATTTCTGAACATAAATAAGTATAAGCACAATTTTACCCTCACACAGCAACTGCAGTTGTCTTATCAGTGATATCAAATATTATTTCTGCTAGTAAAATGCAATATCAAGAATCTGAACAGACTCAAATTTAACAATTCATAAATTAACTTGTATTTCTGTGTTCTGTTTGGCTGGAAATGGTTCTCAAATCATAAAGATAAGAATTTCCTTTGGCGTATATCTTAAAGGTGGAAATACAAAATAAAACAAAATTGACTTTAAAGAAAAATAAAAGCAACGCGCTCCACCTAATCAACTGATTTAGTGACTAAATTAGAGTACTCAAAGCAGTGAGGAAGCACCTGGAATTGCAGATATGATGAAGGTTAAGTCCCTAGTCTCTAACATAGTAGGAAATCATTATAATAGTAGTTAGGGAAGAAGTGTGACTTTTGAGATGGTGGCTACAGTTAGTGCAGGAATATAAAGGCTGCTGTGTTAGCTGAGATTAATTACACAGTCTGTCTCCCTCCCTTCAGTTTGAAGAGGAAAAGCTGCTTATTTAGGCCGTTACCTACAGCTGATGAGCTCCAAGAAGAGCGAAACCTTTTAAGATAGGTCCTGTAGTATTGGCCTAACAACCCCCGGAGTGGCTTGCTCGCGTTTGGTTTTGTGCTTAAGCTGTAAGTGTGATCGCGAGCCACAGAAACGTGTGCTCCAGAGTCGTCAGGGGCTGAACCTGTTAGAGCAAGTCGAGGGGAAAACAGTCATTAGGTTTTACTTTTTATTTACATCATTGGGTTTTATCCAGCCAGGTGTACTTATATAATGCATGCATGTGGTGTGGGTGTGGGAGAGAGTTTTTAAAGGTAAGGAAAAGGGAGAACTGTGAAACGGAAGAACGGAATGCAAACAGGAGAAGAAAAAAAAACGAGAAATGTTTGAGTTTATGGTGCTATTGAAGGTATTTTAGATGGTGACTGACTGTAGAACTCTCCACGCTTATTGGTATGGAATTTATAAATTAGCTTTTATATTAATCATAGAATCATAGAATGGTTTAGGTTGGAAAGGACCTTGAAGATCATCGAGTTCCAACCCTGCCATAGGCAGGAACACCTTCCAC
>VUYV01000402.1:351976-396879 GCA_008711295.1 Anarhynchus alexandrinus
TGCCATAGGCAGGGACACCTCCCACCAGACCAGGTTGCCCAAGGCCACGTCCAGCCTGGCCTTGAACACCTCCAGGGATGGGGACTCAACAACCTCTCTGGGCAACCTGTGCCAGTGCCTCACCACCCTCAAAGTGAAAATGCTGTCATAGAGGTTACTCATGAACCAATTGAACAGTGTTATTGTAGCTATTGAAAGAGGGAAAAGGTGAATCGATAAAGGGAAATAGTAAACTTCTTGAAGGGTTGCCTCAAACATACTCCAGTAGTTTTGTAAGGTACTATATCTTGCACAATTTTCATGCTTTAAGGTGAACGGTGAACATTACTTTGCAACAAGTATATACAAATAACTTAGCATTTAATGATTTTTTTTAATATTATTCAGTAATAATTAAACTATGTTTCTTTAGTGAGTATTTTACTGTAGTGCAGATAATTCCTTGCTGATTCTCAAAATTATGTATTTAAATAATAGGCATCTTGAACTAAAATCCCCAATGGGACTTGAGGTTAATCTTCTCCTTGCAGTAAAAAAAAGTCCTTTTTCTCTAGATGTGTATAGGCATACAGATATAGACACACACTTATGCATAAGTAAAAATACATTATTATAATATTATGTCTCGGTAGTTTTTAACAGCCTCAGTCTCTAATCTGAATACTTAGAAAAGTTAAGCACGTGTTACGATGGAAGTAGTTGAAATTGGAGCAGGTTGTAGGTACTTTCCGTATCTCTGAGGTGAACTCAGCCAAGGCAGTCTGCGGGGGGTCAGGTGCTGTCTGCAGCAGTAACTGCAACTCGCAAACCTCCAGCTCTGACTTCAGCCTGGGCACACTTGACTGTTAAGACTTCTCGGCTGCAATCAGTATTAGTGCCCAGACTGACTTCTCTGGCACATACAAGATCAACTCTTGGCCAGTACTGGGTTCATCTTACTGCTCGCAGGTTGTCTTCCTTCAGCAAAGGTGCTGTCTCTTGACATAAAGCAGAGCCGTGCTCTGTGGAACCAGCACTGTTCTTACCTTAAATTCAAGCACTGTTCTGTCACCGCGGGAGGAAGTTCTGTATTTCACTGGGTCACACTTGTGCGCTCTCTTGCAAGTTCTCTGTACCTCCACCTTGGGCGGTGAGTATGAATTTAGCCTGTGCTGCCAGAGCAAGACCTGATGGGAAGACCAAAACCTGTGGAACTAACGTTTGCTTCCAGCTCTCCATGCTTATCAGAATCCTTGAAACTTTGGGAGACGTCCAGCCAGAAGAGATTGGCTCTGGCATGCAAATTCAACTACAGCTGGTTTAAACAGCCTATAAGGGAAAATGCAATAGGTTGGACCTACTGTTGGTCCTTATTCGTAAGTGAACGAGGAGCTGTCGTATTGCAGGCATCCTCTCCGGATTGCTAAAGGTTACAAAAAGCTTTTTGAGGAAGAAATACCTGTGGAAATCATCCAGGACAGCCCTTGTAGAGTCACTGTCACATCACCGTGACTGGAAGCAGAGTAAGTTATTTGAAGATACTGTGTTTGCTAGACTAGCAAAACAGGATGTTTGTCATGAAACACCTCCGTGTGTGAAATTCACATCTTTATCAGATTTTAGATTTTTCCCCTCTGATAAAGATTGGTGGCAGTACAGAAGGTTTGGGTCCAGGCATATTTCTTAAAGTACTGTAAGTTTCAGCCTTTGGTTGACTTGAGTGTTATTAAAGCTAAAGAAATTAAATTCCAGTGTTATTTTTCAGTTATTTACATGTGTACCAATTCTATACGTTTTGAAAATCTGCTAGTCTTACTTAGCGCTTGAAACAATCTGTAGACCTCTGATTTATCTTTCGATTCAGTTGTGTGTGTAGTATTTGACCGTGACTTCTGTGTCTTTTTAGCAAGAGAGAAATTAGGTTTGTTTTATATTGTCCAATGTAGATTTCTAATTTGGAAAACACTGAGGTGGGGAAAGGGAAAGGAAAATAGAAACAGACCAACACGTTATCTTACTGCTAAGAATGCCTCAGGGTAGGGTAGAGGTAAGAACAACATATCCTACTCTAAGAGCAAGGTTACATTTTTGGGCAGGAGACAAATGTAGATAAATTGTTATGGTTGGAAGAAACCTTTAAGAGCATTGAGTCCAACCATTAACCCAGNCTTAAATTCAAGCACTGTTCTGTCACCGCGGGAGGAAGTTCTGTATTTCACTGGGTCACACTTGTGCGCTCTCTTGCAAGTTCTCTGTACCTCCACCTTGGGCGGTGAGTATGAATTTAGCCTGTGCTGCCAGAGCAAGACCTCATGGGAAGACCAAAACCTGTGGAACTAACGTTTGCTTCCAGCTCTCCATGCTTATCAGAATCCTTGAAACTTTGGGAGACGTCCAGCCAGAAGAGATTGGCTCTGGCATGCAAATTCAACTACAGCTGGTTTTAACAGCCTATAAGGGAAAATGCAATAGGTTGGACCTACTGTTGGTCCTTATTCGTAAGTGAACGAGGAGCTGTCGTATTGCAGGCATCCTCTCCGGATTGCTAAAGGTGAAAAGCTTTTTGAGGAAGAAATACCTGTGGAAATCATCCAGGACAGCCCTTGTAGAGTCACTGTCACATCACCGTGACTGGAAGCAGAGTAAGTTATTTGAAGATACTGCTTTTGCCAGACTAACAAAACAGGATGTTTGTCATGAAACACCTCCGTGTGTGAAATTCACATCTTTATCAGATTTTAGATTTTTCCCCTCTGATAAAGATTGGTGGCAGTACAGAAGGTTTGGGTCCAGGCATATTTCTTTAAGTACTGTAAGTTTCAGCCTTTGGTTGACTTGAGTGTTATTAAAGCTAAAGAAATTAAATTCCAGTGTTATTTTTCAGTTATTTACATGTGTACCAATTCTATACGTTTTGAAAATCTGCTAGTCTTACTTAGCACTTGAAGCAATCTGTAGACCTCTGATTTATCTTTCGATTCAGTTGTGTGTGTAGTATTTGACCGTGACTTCTGTGTCTTTTTAGCAAGAGAGAAAATAGGTTTGTTTTATATTGTCCAATGTAGATTTCTAATTTGGAAAACACTGAGGTGGGGAAAGGGAAAGGAAAATAGAAACAGACCAACACGTTATCTTACTGCTAAGAATGCCTCAGGGTAGGGTAGAGGTAAGAACAACATATCCTACTCTAAGAGCAAGGTTACATTTTTGGGCAGGAGACAAATATAGATAAATCGTTATGGTTGGAAGAAACCTTTAAGAGCATTGAGTCCGACCATTAACCCAGCATTGCCAAGTCCACCACCAAACCATGTCCCTCAGCACCACATCTTCATGTCTTTTAAACACCTCCAGGGATGGCAACTCCATCACTGCCCTGGGCAGCCTGTGCCAGTGCTCCACAACCCTTTCTGTGAAGAAATGCTTCCTAATGTCCACCCTAAACCTCCCCTGGCACAACTTGAGGCCATTCCCTCCTGTCCCATCGCCTGTTCCTGGGGAGCAGAGACCGACCCCCCCTCGTTACCCCCTCCTTTCAGGGCACTGTAGAGAGCGAGAAGGTCTCCCCTCAGCCTCCTCTTCTCCAGGCTGAACACCCCCAGGTCCCTCAGCCGCCCCTCACCAGACGTGTGCTCCAGACCCCTCACAGCTCCGTTGCCCTTCTCCGGACACACTCCAGCCCCTCAATGTCTGTCTTGTCGTGAGGGGCCCAAAACTGAACACAGCACTCGAGGTGGGGCCTCACCAGTGCCGAGTACAGGGGGACGGTCACTGCCCCAGTCCTGCTGGCCACACTGTTCCTTACACAGGCCAGGGTGCTGTTGGCCTTCTTGGCCACCTGGGCACACTGCTGGCTCATGTTCAGCCGCTGTTGACCAACACCCCCAGGGCCTTCTCCACCGGCAGTTTCCAGCCACTCTGCCCCAGGCCTGTAGTGCCCATGGGGTTGGTGTGACCCAAGGGCAGGACCCGGCACTTGGCTGTGTTGAACCTCACACCTCAGGCCTCAGCCTATCGATCCAGTCTGGCCAGGTCCCTATGTAGGCCCTTCATACCCTCAAGAGTCAGGGATCAGTTCCTTGTAGTTTTGCTGTCCCCAGGTTAACTCTGTCACTGTCATAAACAGCAGTGAATAATCACAACTGGTGAGTGACCAGAGGGTGAACAGTGGGATGTCTGCTGAAGGAAATCATATTAAAAATGCAAGCCTATTCTTAAAAACGTTAGAAGGACTCTGTTAGCAATTGAATTTAATCTCCTCTCTTTTGTCCAATGTAGAAGCACGTAAAGATAAAGGGGTGAGAGAGGGGAGAAGGTAAACAGGCAGTCCTCGGTTTATCTGTCTACTCCCCGGCTATGAACTGTGCCTCAGGAACAGTATCCTGGTGCTTTACTATAGTTCTGTGAAAGCTTCAGACCAATGCTCGGTCATGGTAAAAAAAAAAAAAAAAAAAAAAAACCAACAAAAAAAAACCCAACAAAAAAACCCCAACAACCTAATAGAATATTCAGAGTCTTAAAAAATCAAAAAGAAGACAAGAATGTTGTTATTGCTGCTGTATAAAGCCGTGGTGTGCCTACACATTGAATACTCTGTTCTGTTTNGCTAATAGAATATTCAGAGTCTTAAAAAAGAAGACCAGAATGTTGTTATTGCTGCTGTATAAAGCCGTGGTGTGCCTACACATTGAATACTCTGTTCTGTTTCTCCATCTAAAGGGCACCTACAGGAGAGCTGGGGAGGCACCATTCTGGCAAAACTTCAGCAGGTTAACGCCATTCAAAAAATAATACATAGAGAGATGGAGAATTTTAACAGGGGCATGTTAGTGATAGGATGAGGGGGAATGGCTTGAAACTGGAAGAGGGGAGATCGAGATGAGATATGAGGAAGAAATTCTTGGCTGTGCGGGCGGTGAGCCCCTGGCGCAGGTTGCCCCGAGAAGCTGTGGCTGCCCCATCCCTGGAGGTGTTCAAGGCCAGGTTGGACGGGGCTTGGAGCAACCTGGTGTGGTGGGAGGTGTCCCTGCCCAGGGCAGGGGAGTTGGAACTCGATGATCTTCAAGGTCCCTTCCAACCCAAACCATTCTATGATTCTATGATCTCTGAAAGCAGATGATGGAATAAGAAAAGGGATGGTAGAAGACGGTAGAGATAAATCCTGAGTGATTTCTGTGTAAGAAACAGCTCGTCTCCAGATTCTTCTGTGTCGAAAAGAGGTTATGTTTGTCTCTTGTCCAATAGAGGAATGGGCGGAGGCAGGATGAAGCATAAAATGGAACTAGCTAGTAATGAGTCTAAAAGAAGCAAGAAGATGATGAGGAACCATACTTTTGGTCTGACACAGCATGATCATTCTTATGTTTTTGTTTAAAATAAACAAAGGAAAGCCACACCCCTGCGCGTTTCCACGCGTGCACAACGGAATTCTGCAGGTTTCTCAATCCTACAGAAGGAGCATGGAGACGACAGGACTCAGTGCTGCAATTTCAACCCTGACCTTTAAAGCAAATTCTAGCCTTTTCCAAATAATTAAAGCATAACATCTCTGAACTTAATTAGAAATATTTTTAGAGTTTTCTGTGAAATTCAGAGGGCTTTGATTTCTAGCTTTATACAAATAGAAGTATTGTCTGGATCTCAGTGCTTGGCTTTCAAGAAGCTGAAGCATCTCTGCTGACAAGTGAGATTTCTTTTATTTTATTTTTTTTTTTCTGCAAGGACCTCTTGGGGAACCTCGCTTTTCTGAGTAATTATTCTGAGGTTTAGTGGTGATTTAGATTGGGGGAAGGAAAAAAGCAGATTCCTTAATTTAACACAGCTAATCCCAAGTCGGTACCCAAGTTGGTACCTTAATGCATAGACCCTTTTGATGAGCTTTACCTTTGAAGCACTCGAGGGGTAGATGGCAGGAAGGGTAAGGGAAGAAATAAGAAGTGACGATGCCTGGTCTGTGGAGCACAGTTGTACTGTCTGGCATTAGGAGTCTCGGATGGGATGGAGGTCGGGCATCTCGTGCTATGGCCAAACCCACAGAAAGCTGTCTGGCATTTTTGGTATTTGTGTATGCAGTTTAAGGTGGTGCTTACAGAAACACTGAAGTTAGGATTAACGTTTCCCTTTCAGTCTTGGCAATTCCGATTCGAATACATGCACTAAGATACAGTGTTTACTGTTGTTTTCATAAAAGTCTGATGAATACTCAGGGTAGTTTGCTATTAAAACTCCCTCCTAATTTCATCTTCTGAGTCCATATTGATTCCAGCATGGGTTTTTCATCTGCAAGTTCTAATGTTTGTAGGCATTTGCACCTTCAGGTAGCACGTAGCCAGTTGTACCGCAAGCTACAGGAAAATGAAATGCATTTTATTATTATATTTCATGGGTAGAAGAAAACTTACTTCACAGTTATTTTATTTTGGAAAAGCTATTTTTTCTGCTGTCTGTAGCAATTTTGATCCTTACCTCTCACCTTTCAGTTTGTCCGAGTCACATAACGTCCTGTGTGTGGTGCGCTGCTGCCCGTGGCCACGGCAGTAATCCACGTGCAAAGTCGTGAGCCCTCATCATCTTCACTTCCCCCTCCTTGGTCAGTCTGCTGCGGGTTCCCATCCTGGGCTGCACATTAATTGCTTTACCCACCTCGCTTGGTTTGCCCTTTCCTTGGCTGCTCAGCTTTCTCCGTGTGCCTGTGTTGATTTGGAGTCGCGGGAGCACGAAGGGCATTCGGTACGAGGGGTGAGTGTGGGAGAGAGGCAGCTGGGGAGGAGATACGATGGATATCTATAAAATCATGAATGTCTCGGAGAGGGCAGATTGATTATTCCGTATCTCTCGGTACAAGAACTAGGAGGCTTGTGAAGCTGATAGGAGGAGGCAGGTGGAGAAAAATCCAGGGAGGTGATTTGTTGAGCTGTGGGCTTCGTGCTCGGGAATTCTCGCTGCAGAGTGTGTGAATGTCAAAAGTTTATGGGTGGTAAAGGGACAGACACACAGGCTTGGGGGGGAAAGTGGTTGTTGGCTACTAAATATGGAGAATCACTTTGGCTCAGGAAGTTTTGGCATTGCAAACTTTTGGAACTTGAAAGGAAGTTCTTGGGAAGTTTTACTGTAGGCTTGCCCCATTCTTGTGCTCTTCCCTGCACATCTGCTTTGGGCTCCTTCTGGAGACACGATACTGCGTCGGCAAGCTGGATCTGGCCCAGTAGCCTGCTGTCATTTTCTTAGTAGAACTTTTCAAGAAAATGGTTAAGGCTTTTAAGCATGACTAAGCACATTTCTTCTTCTAAATCCCTCTTTAACATTTTATCTGAGTTCTTTTTATGACTCAAGTCCAGAAACTTGATCTGGCTTACTGTTATGGAAATCTTCAGGTCCAAAGCTGACATTTTGTGAATGTATAAGAACTTTCTTCTGTTGACAGTGTAAAATATTGACATTTTTAGATGTGTGTTGCTGCTGTCCTTTTTGTAGCAGTACAGTGCCTGGTTACTGTAGGCATGGACTTGGGACTTCCTTGGCACGGAGTGGTCATATAGCATATGCTATATAGTTAGCACATACTGAAACGGGAGCATATGCTAAAGAGAGAGCACAGAAACGCAATACTGATCCCTACGACAGGCCTTGGTCTCTGTATGGCACTCGTCCTGAGCACTGCCTATCTGTCGGGGTTTGGAGGAATGATGAAGAGGATACCAAATGTTTAGCAGCAGCTCATCATGAAACGCAAAGGACAAAACTGGATGAAAAAACACCTCATAAGTACCCGTTTAAACGTGTAGTGTGATACTGGAGGATCCCCAGTGCATTCACATTCTCCCCTCTTGGTACATTAAATATATTTAAGCGTTTTTTCTCCACATATGCCTGTTATAAGGTGAGCATCCATCTTGAGAATTTTTGTGTGCTTGTTATTTCAATCCATGCATGTTTCATAGCACTTTGCTCATGCATTGTGCCACAAATCACAAAGAAAATAAAAATAACAACACACAACCAGCCATAGAAAAAAAACCCACCCAAAAAATCCCCACCAAAACCCCAAACCAAATACCCCCACCCCCTTCAAACAAACAAAAACAACCAAACCAAAAAAACAATACAGAACAAACTGCTGTTTACCTTCCTTGTTTTCTGATGTTGAGCACTGGAATTTGCATCCTTAGCATAATTGTAGTTATTCTGGGTTTAGTTCATTCCTGATTTGAACCTGAGATAGGTTTAAAGTGCGAAGGTGAATATAGACTTTCCATCTTTCTTCTTCCCACCTGCATCAGTAAGGGATCCTTCTGTGTCTGATTGTTCAGGCTTTAAAAACGGGTTTGTCAATTATTCTCATAGATCTCATACAAGTAATGTAATTTCCACAACTTTTCCAAATATCTGCCAGTTTGTGTCTTCTCTTCCCACTCTGTTTGTATTTCGAATGTGTAACTGTGGCCCAGAAAGATCGTTTCCTACCCGTTTGCCCCCTCACAGGTACTAGGAGGGAAGAATCGGCACGGAGAGCTTGTGAATCTAAAGGGTGACGTTTGGTGGGTTTTGGTGAGCAGGTACATGACTGAGCTGTTCTCCTAATGAAAACTTCAAATCTTTTGCTCCCTTCAAGAAAGGCAAAAAACTTGGAGGAGGTCCTGAGGCAACATTCCTTAGGACGTGATTTTCCTGAGATCATACCTGGAAAATCTGTACAAGGCAATTCCTGAGCTATGGGTTAATCAGGCTTTGCTGATGTGTCCCTGCAGCACTTCATAATCATGGAGAGACGAGTTTACTTATTCAGATCTCGTTTCAAGGGCATTGCTGAACGGATAATTCACTGGGTTGCTTTGCAGAGACCACGAAGGGTAATGCTAGCTCCTTTAAAATTTTAAAAGTGTGTATCTTGGTCAGTCTAACCTATTTAGCTGTGAATTATGTATGATAGTGTTCTATGACTGTGGTCTGTGCAGCTTGCATGACCTCTAAAAAAATTCGGATCCTGACACCTGCAAAGCAGTAAAGCATCTGTAGGGTAAGAGATTGATGTCATGGTAACATCATGGCTTTACATGTACGCGTTACCCAACAGCAGCACAATTAATTGGAGCCCTTAGTATCCAGCGTCAGCCTCATACCCTGCTTCAGCCCTGTCGGTAGTCCTTTCCTCGCCCCGTCGGTGCCCTGAACGCCAGCCTCTGGCCTCGCCGCGTGCTGGTCTTGCTGGTTGGCAGCACATCTGCCTGCCTTCTGCGAAAGCACGGTAGGAGGCCTCTCTGCTGGGTTTAGGTGGGTACAGGCTCCGGTAGGTCATGCCTGGGAGGATCAATGGTGCCGGTATCTCCAGTATCGCTCTGCCTTGTCGCTCTTGTGTGAGACAAGTTCCCCAGGCACTGGCTCAGCTTTGCAGAAAAATGAGATTGCCTTGGAAGCAGGAGGTTGGGAAGGGGGAGTGAGCGACACGTGCACCCAAAGCCCAAGAGCCAGGAGATCTGATATTATTGTGATTGTTTTTTTGGTGTTGCAGAAGATTCAAGTGGTATTGTCCCTTGTGCCTTGATAAAATAGTCTCCACTAAAAACAACTTAAAAGATCAAACAACTGATCTACCCCTTGGAACCCATCTGTTGTGGAATTTAGTGAGGTGCTAGCACTTGAAATAAAGCTAATTACTGGTACAGTAACTGGCGTTCTTCAAGATGACATTCATGTTTTATGTGGTGAGGAAATAAATAGTAGTTAGTTCCAAAAGCTCTCAAGCTTGGGGCAGTGTATGAAGATAGCTGGAACTTGTGAACAAAATGAATTGCACAGGCAGTTTCCAGTGCCTGGGTCTTTGAACACCTGCCTCAGGCACTCTGTTTGCATATATTCATTTAACTTAATAAAATGAATTTATTTTAGAAAGCTGAAAAAGCCCCAAACTTTTACCGGTCTGCAAAAATGCCATTGAGATTTTTTCCTTTAAAAAAAAAAATAATACAGAAGCACATTGGTTCTGAGTCTACAATTTTCTAAAGTAGGAAAAAAATAAGGAAATAAAATATATTTGCAGATTACTTTGTACCACTGTACGCTTATTTTCCTTTTATGAACAGGTAAGGAAAAAGGCTTTGGTAGCTTCCGAGATGAATACATGTTGTGAGATCTCTACCGGAGAGTGATTAACAGGCAGTGGACAACTGCTGAGGGAAGCTGTTAATCAGAGAGCGTATATTAAGTGCCAAGACACGACTTTCTTTTCCCTGGTTGACATTTAAGCCTAATGAAGTCTGTCCTGCCATGTTGCACGAGGGTGAGCTGACTAACTTCCTTCGAGTTAGATTCTGGTGTAATTGTGGAATAATAGTTTGGCATTTTTGCCTTTTTTAGACATTTAAGAAACATATTTAATTAGTTGGTCTGTTAACAGAATAATATAATGTAGTAATTTTAAGTGAAATTTTACACTGATACTGAATTTAGTTGCTTTTTTTTTGCTGGAATTGACTGAAATTTAGTGCCTGGGAAGTAAGCTGTTAGAGGTATTAAATTGTCCCCATCCTCCTTGCCTTGTTATAAGTTCCACTATGTTACTGTCAGTTCTTTAATCTACTTTCCTAAGAAAGAGAGGTCTGGGTGACCAAACTATACTTTTTTTTTTTTTCCCACCTTAGTTATATTTAAGATCTTTACTTCCCTGACAAATCTGATTTGAACTCAGGCATCAGGTCTCAAAGTTAAATGAATTCATATAAGTTTTGTTTAGAGCACCACAATGCTCACCCCCAAACCCCACGTCCCCACCGGAACCCCGGGCAGGGAAGAGGAGTGGGGTTTATTTGTCAGCCAGGGAAAGGAATGTAAATGTCTTCTCCTTTTGACCACTGATGTGTGGTTCTTTGGGGTTCGACTGCTCATGGAGAGGTCTCGCTTGTTTTGTATTTTCCTAACAAAATCTCTTTGGGGAGGAAGGAAGGCTTTACACGATACTGCTATATATATATGTACGCAGCTCTGAGTTTCGCAAACTTTAGATTAGCAGCTAAAATGTTCGGATTAATGTTTCCTGTACTGTGCGCTGCTTTAAAAGGTATTAACAAGTCTAAAGCGTATCTCTCTGCTATGGAATACCATCATTATGGAGGTGTCTGTCTTTCCACTGGTCTTTTCTTTTACCAAATATAATCAAACTGTTTCAACTGAGGGATAAAATAATGTTGTTCACAGTAAGTTGCTCTTGTAACAGAAATTCTAGCACAAACAGTGTTTGCCATTTTTGTCTTCAGAATGATTGAGGAGAGTGGGAAGAGGAGGAGGACAATGGCAGAGAAGAGACAGCTGTTCATGGAAATGAGTAAGTAAGAAATCTGAAGACATAATGTCATTTATTCTTTACTGCGAGCTTCGCTTTGGTAGCTTTACCAGATCATTTACATCTTGTTCCCACAAGACCATTGCCTCATCTGGTGAGAAGCATCCTGGGTGCTGGTCAGGAGCAGAATGTGAGAGGTGGGTCACAGCCGCCTAAAAGCTCATTCATTTCTAGGTTTTGTGAAGCTCCTGTTTTAAGGAACGTTCACATTTCTCATATATGACAATATCTAAAGTTTGTGGACAACTATTCAGGTAAATAATGACAACAAACAGATCACCTTTTACCTTAAAAAAAAATAATTTAAAATTGCACCACAGCACTGGTATGACTTGGAAGAGAAACGGTTTGAGGGGTTTGGGGGCTGTTTTTTTGTACAGGACCATTCCCTGAAAGAGAGGCTGTAATTGTTACTAGAAATCAAATGCCTGTCCAGAGATAATATAATTTAAAGGAATGAGACATAACCTTTAAAAAAGATACGTGCAGTTAGAGGTAAAAAGCTTGTGTGCTTGGATGTCGGCATATTATTTTACTTTCCTACGGGAACACGGGTCTGAATGAAACTCAGACTAGGCAAGCGTGTCCTGGAATTCCCAACTACAGGCTGATGAAGGTCTGTCTTAAAACAAATAGTGTAATAGGATGTTCATGCTATTTTGTTGGAGGAATTCCAAAGTAACATTCTTACTGTGTCTATGAGAGTCTTATTTCAGGAACAGTTTCATTTCTGGCTAATTTATATTTGCTTCCCCTCATCTGAGACCTGTCTTGGGTAGTATTTCTCCCCACCTTCTCAGCTGCCTTTGTGTCCGAGTTTATAGTCATGTCCCTTTCTGGCTTGCTCAACGTATGGCACAAGCTCACTCCTGCAGCTCCCCTGCTGTGCACCTCATCCCCTGTTCTTCTCTGCCTCTGTCCAGTTTTACTTGAGCAAAGGTGACGGAATTGTGTGTGATTTCCTGGGTGAAATCTCATTTGTGAGATGACAATAGTGCTTCTCCCCTAGGAACGCGTTGGCTGCTGCACCAGAGTATTACATTTGTCTCATCGCTTCAAAGGGTTGTAGTCGTCTTGTGATCATGTAGTACAGAAGCTGGCTTGCTAGGTGTTAGCTTTGGCTAAATTGTTAAAAATACTCAGAATTCTTCTGGTTATCTTTGTGCAGGGTCTCTCTTTTTGCAGCTGTGGTCCTTGCTGTCCGTTGTCAGTGGAAGTGCTGGTGCATAGACACTCCGCGCTCCTCTCTCTGTAAGGCTCATTAGCATATCTGTGTGAGAAATCTACGGTCTTCAAGCTTCACCTGGTGGAATATTTCACTGTAAAGTGAACACATAAATATTTTCCTTTCTAGGTGAGCTTCATACACAGAACAGATGTGTGATGTGTCAGATTGATGCTTTCAGGGACCATTTGTTGTCGGTCAACATACAAATTCGTTGAAGTGTTTAGATAATTGCTCATGTGAGACAGGCATAGACCTTGGCATTCACCCCCACTGGACACGCTACCCAGGGATGTGTGTGTTGGGTTTGTAGTACTTGTGGAGCTCTGACAGGCAAGAATCCTGTGTGAGCTAGTCTGATTTCTCTGAACTGCATAATGCGTATGGAGTTTATCTTCTGGAAGGGTATAACGAGGATGGAGCTGGGCTCTTCTCAGCCCAGTGGCAGGATACAAGGCGATGGGCACAAACTGAAACACAGCAAATTCCATCTGAATGTTAGGAAAAAAACATTTTTACTGTGAGGGTGGTTGAGCGCTGGAAGAGGTTGCCAAGGGATGTCGTGGGGTCTCCATCCTTATGGGCACTCAAAACTCGAGTGAGCGCAGTTGTGGGCAGGTTGCTGTAGCTGACCCTGCTCGAGCAGGGAGGCTGGGCTAGAGGGTCTCCCGCGGTCCCTTCCAGCCTCGGCTCTGCTGGGGTCCTGAGCTACAGACATTGCTGGGAAACTCATCCCGTTTTATCTTCAGGTAGTTGGGGAGAATGACCTTGGTGAAGCTTTTGTGGTAATGTGACCCAGGAAGACAAGAACAGAAAATGGATGACTTTTTGTTTTTGCATGTAGCTGTTAAATGACCTTTTGTGTGTGTGTATATATACACACACCTGTACATTTTATGTACCTTCATATACATATATTTTATATAGACAGAGCATTTTGTGAAGACTCACGATGTGTGGAAGTGATTCCTTGGTTTGAAAGACAAAGTATGCGCCCTAATTGAGAGTTTTGAAAGAATATTGCATAGAAAATGCTAAATGAGCTACTTTGTTGTAGCCTGGGCTCTGAATACTCCAGCTTACGCTCCCTGGCCAAGTACTTTCCCGAAATGTATCCAAGTCTAGTTTCCTAAAGACGATAGTGCGAAATAATGCACTCAAGTTTGTTGTACCATGCTATCGGGCAGAACGCTCCTCAGGTGTCGGCGAGCCTAGAGCCGCTCAGGTAAGCTGCCGTGGGGAGCCTTGGGTTGGGAAAGGGGTCAGCCTCCGCGCTGATCTTATCGCAGTCTTTTCATCTCACGTTCTACGTCAGTGATGAAGAGAAATAATCCTTGTATATCATTTTCAAGCCATAGTACGTAGGTTTCTAAGAACAAGGAGATGCTTTGGCATGTGTGCAGATGCTTTGGCATTGTACTTGGGAAATGGTAATGGAATAGCTAAAAGACAAGAATCCTTTCTTTCTTAAATTTGCAACTGTGAGTCAGCGGGTGCATACACAAAGGTAATTCAAATGAGGTATTTGCAAGTTGGTTTCTGAATTCAGAATGTAGGAGGGAATAAGTTATCACCTTTAAGCAAGACCCTCCGATATAGCAATCGCATGCCTTCTTCAGGAGGATGTGGGTTTGGGTTTTTGTGTTTAAGTATCTTCTAGAAGTCTGGATTCTCTAAGTCACAGTTATCCCTGTTTCTCAGGTCTCTACTCATCTAGGCTCTGGCTTTTGAGAAAAGTAAGAAAGACTGCAGCAGATCCCGCTTTTATACACTCCTGTGAGAATACAAGAGGCACAGGAGCCACGTGCACCCATGCCATTGCCCACGTGCAGTGGGTTGTTCCATACTGCACCTTAGAACTGCATGGATTATAGGACATAGGTGCTAATGCTGTTGAGATGTGAGCCGTTTAAAAGGCATTTTGGTTTATGATTAATGGGATTTTCAAGACTTGACTCGTTGGCTGCTTCCAAATAAAAATGATCAATACTGGACTTTACACCAGTATCATTTATCATCCCCACATCGTTTGTCATCTCATTTGGTCAGCATAGGAGGTACACAGGTCTGTTTGGCAGAGGGTTAACCCAACTTTCTGAAGTGGCTCAAGTTTGTAATGTTCAGAGTAACCGCTGGAACTGGTAGATGTGGTACAGAATGGTGATAGATAATAGCATTCGAATTGTTCGTGATTTGGTATTGTTTGAAGGTTGGGGAGGGACTCTTGATCAGGGAGGGGAGCCATGGAATGAGGGGGAACGGTTTGACACTGAAAGAGGGGAGATTCAGGCTAGGTATTAGGAAGAAACTCTTGGCTGTGCGGGTGGTGAGCCCCTGGCGCAGGTTGCCCCGAGAAGCTGTGGCTGCCCCATCCCTGGAGGTGTTCAAGGCCAGGTTGGACGGGGCTTGGAGCAACCTGGGCTGATGGGAGGTGTCCCTGCCCAGGGCAGGGGGTGGCACTGGATGGTCTTCAAGGTCCCTTCCCACCCAAACCATTCCGTGATTTGATGATTCTATGATTCTGTGATAACACTTACACATCTTGAAGTGGGAAGTTGTTGGTGAAGATAAGATTTTTTTTCTTCTATGCTTTTTCTTCTGCTTCTTACCTGATTTGGATCTGTTTGGGAGACCAAAAGCATGCTCCTGATGGGGCTGCGATGCAGATGGTGGTAGGAGTACCAACCCCCCTTTTCTTTGTCTCTGAGCTTTTGTGCATGTGTCTTCTAATATCAGTGCAGTCCTCTTCCTTACCCACTCACCACTTCATTCTTGCTTCCTTTTAAGGTACTCATATCAGTCTCAAACCTAGGTCAGTTTATAATACAGTGCTGAAAATCACTTTACCATGAGATACCTAAGGAAAATCTTTGTCACGTTCATATGACAAAGATGATGTATGTGAAGAAACACTCATACCATTTTTGAAGTAATTCTCTCAGATAAGCTGAATGTTACAGAGGAAAGAAAAACACAAACTTTTTTTTATTCATAGGAGCACAGAATTTTGATGTCATCAGACTTTCAACGTATCGAACAGCCTGTAAACTGCGGTTTGTACAAAAAAGATGTAATCGTAAGTTATAATTACTCTTTATCTTCAAAAATTTCTCATGCATGATTGTTTCAAATATTCTACCCATGTGCATTTTAAGTATAGCAAGAGTAAGCAAACATTTTATCAGACAATGGTAGTTGTTACTTAAACTAAACAGAGATTAAATATATAATTAAAAAGAGGCAGTGAACTTTGTCCAATACTCTATAGCACCTTCAGTTTTATTCTTTAATGTTTCTAAAATTTAAAATATAGGCCAGCTTGTCGTATTTCAGTTGCCCTAAGGGTTGGATGCAGGCAGTCACAAGCTATTTGAGCTCCTGTTCCATCACGGTGTACCGCAAACCACCTGACGGCCAGGCACAGCCCTGAGTTTGGGGCTGCGTAATCCAGGCGCTGCCATGGAAGTGTCTGCATCTGGTCATGGTGGCATATATGAAATGTAGCAACAGTAAAGAATTCTGTAAGTTCGTACCCTACTAGTCAGCATAAGTTTTCTCATTCTCTTCCGTGGTCCTGTGCCCCTGGGCAGCTCTCCACAGCAAAGATTAGTCCGTGAGGAATAGGTGATAGTACTTTGCATCCTGCTGCCAGTGCTGAATTGGACAAAGCAAGGAGTGGAACAGACCAGCGTGCACAGGAATAGGTCCCTGCGCCCAGCAAAGTGGGATTAGCGTGTGTGTGGTGTGGAGGAGGACAGGAGGACAGCTGAGGAGTCCTGCAGAGGACACATGCAACTGCAAACTGCAGCTCCGCTGTAGCGCAGCTGCCCCCGGGATGCGTGTGGCTCTTTGGGCTCTTGTGGCAGTACCCACCGTGCCTTTAGTTTGATGGAAGTTTAGTTTGGGGAAGGACTTTTTACTGGGGCATGGAGTGATAGGACGAGGGGGAATGGCTTCACACTGGAAGAGGGCAGGTTTAGATTGAACATTAGGAAGAAGTTTTTCACTGTGAGGGTGGTGAGGCACTGTCCCAGGTTGCCCAGAGAGGTTGTTNGGTCCTTTCCAACCTAAACCATTCTGTGATTCTATGATGGCTTACAACTTTTTCATTTCTGTGGAAAAGTGTTAGTTCTTGTCTGTATTCGTGCTTTTGAATTAAAAATCTCACTTAATTGGTAGAGAGATATTAAGAAATGCTAATTATAGCACATTGCACACTTTGGGCCCAATTCACTGTTGCCACACGTATGCCTTGAGTAGCCTTTACCATACAGGTATGTATAGATGAGGCTGGGCATTTATGATCCATGTCTGGACCACGCAGTGATCCAGGGGCATAAGCTGGGTGTGGATAGGTAGCTTGGCTTTTATTGTTGTGTGGGTTTTATGTGAGAAATATAAAGATGAGTTTTATGTAAGAAATGTTACAGATCACACTCTTACTTCAGACCCTTTTTTGTAAGTTAGGGAAGATAACAAAAGTTGTGAAGTTAGCAAATAAGTCTGTCCTTTGTAACTGTTGGAGCACGTTCAGTTTGGACGGATGGATTGCTGTTGATCCTTAGATGTCTTCTCCCACTATCATGCATACTTTTCAAGCTTTGAAACACTTTAAAATATTATTTAATGTGGTTCTGCAGATCACTTACTGTGGGTTTGGAAAACTGTTTCTCTACGTTGTTAACACTTCTTAGATATGCGCTAAGATATGGCAGGGTAATTTAGGGAAAGGCTTTGGAGTTCTAAACCTATGTTTACAAAGCATTATGCTCTGGACTTGGCAACTGGATCAACTGGAAACAGTCATAATTTAACAGGAACATCAAGTTCCTCCTTCAATACTCAACTACCAGTCAGCATGAGGCTGTTCAAAATTATTGTAACCAATTTGTAGTGCATTTGGAATATGGCTGATGTCTTTCTCAAGTGAAAATATCTAACTCTGCTAAAACGCACTGCATGATGATGGAAGATTGCTTTTCTCCTTTATGAAGTTTTTCTGTCAGAGCACCCGGGTGTTGAAGGGTGGAATAAAAGCCACGCAAGATGTCTGGGCACTGCTGTTACCTTAAACTAGTTGACACGGGCTATGAGTATGAATATCAAGAGTCTATCTCTCACTTTGAATACAAATAAGTAACTGTTCATTCCAAAATAAGAGCTAACATAGTATTCAGAAACAGTACCGTAAAAGTAAGCTTGCATGCATTGCAGAATAGAAGTTAATTTTTTTTCCTTTATTTTTAGTTCATCTTGTTGATATCTGGAATATGATTGAAGCCTTCCGAGATAATGGCCTTAACACTTTGGATCATAACACAGAGATCAACGTGTCTCGACTAGAAACAATCATTTCATCCATCTACTACCAGCTAAACAAACGCCTTCCTTCTACTCACCAAATCAGTGTAGAGCAATCCATCAGCCTCCTCCTCAACTTCATGATAGCAGCATATGACAGGCTAGTAACTCCTCTAGTTGTATTCTTAAACTAATTTTCTCTTTTAGTTAGATGAATGCAGCCAACAACTGCATGAGTCTCTGGCAAACTGTCCGCATGCTATTTCTCAAGTTCATGAAATTGTGTGTTGCGCATACACACGCGTATATTTAATATCACAGTAGCGCCTGCAGAGAGTTACATTGCCACAGCAGCAATGCTTTGTCTTAACAATTGCTCTCTTAAGAAAGACGAGTTAGTGCCTTCTGGGACTTGCAGAGTGCTGTAAGCCGTGTATCTGAACTGAAGATGAAGTGAAGCTGTGTTCTGCAGATTGTGGTAGAACATAACATTATGTTCATGGTGGTATAGCACTGTTTTACAAAGTGAAAGTGTTTTATTGAATCTTGATCAACAAGACCATTTTATAATGCTACCTTGTTTTGACAGTCAGCTTGCACCCCATTCTAACGTGCTGTGACCCCACAGAGGCTAATTCTCGTTTCTTGGCTGGACGAAGCTTTATTTCTTGTGCAGAGCACTGTCTAGGCGTTTCCTTGTGTCCAGTTTTATGAGTTTCTTTGGCAGCCTTTCTTCAGGGTTCGGGCTGTTAATCTTCTTGAGTAGATGCGTCTCTGTGGGTCTCAGAGCAGCAACTGCAAATCTCTCACTGTTGTTGAGCATTTCTTACTTTTTGCCTTATCTTTCGCACAGTCAGCTATTATTTCAGTCTTCTCTTTCTTCTGCTTTTGCCCTCTCTCTGAGCAGCAGAGAACGGCTTGTGGCCAGGACGCTGTCACAGAGACTGAGGAGTTTTACCCAAGACAATCTGCAGCACTGAATATGCCAAATAGTTGTTCTGTTTATAATATCCAGACTTTGATTCTTTCCTAATGTGACTGCTTCTTACTGTCACCAAATAGAAGCTAGGTTACCTCCTAAAAAAGTCCAAGGCTTCAGAACAATCCCTGTCTCGCTAAGAACAGATAAAAACAACACAGAGCTCAGAGCAGGAAGACTGCCATGACAACAGAATCAAATGTATATTTTTCAGTTTAGTTCTGATTTGGTGTTAGTTGTGAGACAGGTTGTAAGGGTTAGCTGATGGTTTTAGTTATTCTGAGACAGATCACACTAGAAAATACAGAATTTCAAAATAGAAATGGTCACATTTTGAGGAGCTGGATCAAAAGATTGAGGCTTTAGTTAGAGAGATGTTTTTCTCCCCCACTGCTCCAACCCTGCAAGTTCTGCCTCTTCTGGAAGCCAAGCAGCACGCTCGGTCCCAGCACAGTACATCAGCTTCTCTTTTGCTTCCTCTGGCTGGCACACGGGATTGAGAGAGGAGCTGGGATGCTGCTGCGTTGAGCAGTGGGAGAACCAAGAACAAGAGGCGAAGCAGGGCTGTGGCTCCCTCTCCAGGAGTTCATCAGCATGGCAGACATTTATTTTTTTAAAAAACCCACCAAACTACACCTCTGCGCTGGAATTGCATCGTTGGGGTAGCTGTCTGGTTGCTTGAGTGCCCATAGTGCAGTAGCTTCTTACAACGTGGTGCTGGTGGTAACATTGCAAAGTCATTAATGTCCCGCCAAACAGGTTCAGGAATCAAAGGTCTGGCTGGCGTCCTACGCATGGAAACATTTACATTGGAGCTTATGTTAGGTAAGTGTGACAAATGCTCACAATGAACACTTCGCTGGGAGCCACAGAGCAACCCTGGTCATGGCACAGAAGTGATGGCTCGTGCTGCATCAGTGGTGAGATGGAGGTGGAACGGCTGTGGTGTGATGTTCTTCACCACTTTCTCCCACAGAGCCTTATATGGGTGTCCAAAGTCTGTTACTGCCACCCCAGAGTAACGGCTCGTTCCCTGACCCCATCTGACTCTTCCAGAGCAGTTAGCTTTTTATTTTGTCATTTCTAGAAATCGCATTTGATTTGACAACAGGTTTAGTTGCTCCGATTTCTTTTTAAATTGTAGGTATCAAACCAGACTGCGTGCTGGTAATAAAGCAGCGTGCGGTAAGGGGGAGGGAGAGGATGGCCAACAGGCGAGTGAGGAAGGGAGTTGGCAAGCAAAGCGTGGAGTGGTGCGATTAGGAGGAACCTCGTAATCAGCCCAGCAGAGCTGGAAGGGGCGTATGTGCGTACGTAAGGAAACGCCTGCAGGTCAGCGTTACGCAGAAAGCTCTCGTGCCTTTCCTGGGACATCAGCAGGAGCGGGTGCCTCTCTGAAGCGGCTGTGCAGCACTGCGTGCAGCGTGGGGAACGCGCAGGGGGAACTGGAGGATGCGGTGGGAGAGCTGGCACAACTGGAGTGCTGCAGCGGCTGTTTAGGAGGGACAGAGGAGGAGGGGGATTTGCCCTTTAGGTGAGAGCATGGCCGGAGCACGCGGAGCTTTGCCTGGGGACGCAGGAGGAGCCAGCGGGGAGGTTGAGTCAGGAGTGGTGGGCAGACAGACAAGGACATCGCTGCTGTGGGCGTCTGCTACAGACCGCCTGGGCAGGAAGGCACAGAGGATGAGGCTCTCTTTGGACAACTGGAAGAAGCCCCATGTACGCAGCCCAGTCTCTTTTAAACAACTCCCCCACTTCTATTGCCAATCCTGAGAACTCCTGATGGTCATAGGAGTTCCAAAATCATATTGAAAGTTTTGTCCTTTTTCCTTTCCTTAGGGAATTCAGTGCATTGAGTAGCATTGGTTCAAAAATTGATTTTGGCAAGTTGCTTACACCTCTACCAGATGGCAGGGGGAGGAGTTCTGCTTTTTTTTTCTTGATTAATAAACAGAATGTCAGCAGAAGCAAGCCTAATATCTGGAGGTGCCATAAGATACCTTTGCAAGGATAAGACTGTGTCCCGTGAGGCGCTATTGATGGCTTTTGATTCTTCTGGAAATTAATTCAAAGCTGTACTCTCTTTTGAGAGAAAATGAAAGTGCATAAAAAAGAAGAGAAGGAGGGGGGCTGAAACTGTAAGGTGAGGAGATTTGAATTAGCTGGTAGGATTTGCTCAGAAAAAGTGGAGGCCAAGGCCTGAAGAGGATGAACTTTTCAGACAACCAGTTTCAGATGTAGTCACGTCTTACTGTTTTTTACACACAGAGGGAGTGCCAACTTACTCCTTTTAGAAAGCTATTTAAGAGAAAAGTCAGAAACAAAATAGGATAGCTGAGGTCTTCACCTTGTTGTTAACTTTATAGCAGTTACATAGCTTGAAATAACTTCTTTAAACAGCAGTTGAAAGGGTACTGGATATCAACAAAGTGATGGCCTTTGAGTCGTCATTCCTCTTCACAGATCTCCCTGCAGCCGTAGCTCGAGGAGAGATCGCCTCTCTTCTGTAGGGGGAGTATTGAAAGATACTCTGAGTCTGTATTAGAGAAACAGCATATTGTATTTCAGATACTTCTCAGCCTGAGAAAGATTGAAGAGCCTTTACCTCACCGTGGAGCGTGAAATGTTCCCAGAAGATAATATTTGCCTATTAACTCTGAGTGTGAAAGGGGAAAAAGTTATTTGGTTTCTTCCTGATGTCTCCATCTGGTTGCTCGTCTGTCACTGACATTAGACCTTGTCACTACTTCAACACCATGAGCCAATGTTTACTTGGAATAATTCTACTCTTAACACTTTCCAAGTGCTTGTCGTCCAAGTGCAAATGTTAAATATGCATCTCATTTCCACTGAGAAGTATTCCCGAGTTTTTCTACATCTCTTTCAGCACTCGTCATGTATTTTCCCCATCGTCGTATTTTCCATGGTAGTACAAATTATCTGTCCAATATGTTTAATTACAATTACATGAACTTATTTTAATTCTTTTTCTCCTTTTGGATGTGACTTTACCTTTCTTGGTGGTTTATCAGTCTGCACCACTATTGCTGTTTATAGTTGAGGATAACGAGTCAGTACATTTCTGTTTGACAGTAAGTGGTTCAGAATTCCAACACCTTCTACCCACGTTTACACACAATTTTTTGCTCCATGTGCCATTAAACCAACGTTCAACCAACTTCCTGCTAACAGAGGGTTTACACCAAGATCACCGCCCTGTGGCTGTCTTAACGTCACACATTGGAGGGTCTCTGGCTCCTGTCTTGTCGCTGTGAAAGACGGGAATTCGGGGGGCAGGGAGCGGGGTGCCTTCTGGGCCAGCACTAAGCTGGGAGAAGCTGGTACCGATACGAGCCGCGCTGTGCTTTACCCCAGCGAGCCTTCGTCTGTGCGTGACTTAATTCCCTCCTAATTTCATCCTTCTCTTTCTGTCCGGTAACAGGAATAACACACGTCGCTGGTTGTACGTATCACACCCTCCTGAATGGGGGTTTCGTACTTTCCATAGGGACAAATTCATTCTCTTGCTGATGCTGGAAAAGGGTTCCCCAAAGGTGCCCTCTGTTCCCATAGCACAGCCGCTTTGTTAACTTCAATTGGAATAAAACGCTGTTGATGTTTTTCCTGTTCTACGTGGCGTGTTCAGGATATCATACAACTTCTCCGTTAGCTGTCACTTACTCTACTGGTTTTAGAACGAAATGTGTATTTGAACATCAGAGTTTAAATCAAGGAGTCAAAATTTAAAACAACTGACAAGGGTAGCAGAAGAAAAAATGAGATGTTTTACAGTGAACACATGTATTTTAATGGAAAAAGATAATTAACATGTTCCTTTCTTATAGGACAGTTATGGGACGAACAAGACAAATGGTGGTCTCTTTATCTGTGCATTTTTTCATTGTTCTGCAAGAAAATTTGATTTGCGATTAGACACTTGTTAACTCTTCCAATATATTTAAAATGCTAGTGTTATTACTGTTTTAATGTTACGTTAAATAGTTTTGGCAGATCTTGGCAGTTAATGGAGGGCATTTATGAATTTCCTCCTAGGCCCCAAGTACTGTTGGTACTTCCCATTCTCTGGAGTAATTACTTACCATGCAATTTTTTTTCACAGTGAGGGCCATGGGAAGCTGACGGTGTTTTCGGTGAAAGCTATGTTAGCAACAATGTGTGGCGGTAAAATACTCGACAAACTACGATGTAAGTATTTTCACGCAAATCAAACTATTTATGAAGTACGTTGTTTCCATGACTGGCCACGTGTGTTACTGTATTAAGTTCTGAAAGCTAGCTTTTTCGCTTACTCAGCAATCTGTCTACTGACAGGAAGCTTGCGATATTAATGTGTTTGTCACACATGCCATCTGCTGGCCATAAAACATACCGAGTTTGTAATTGAGTTGCCTTTGCAAGTACATTTGTTTCTTTTGAAATGCTTGGGCACTTCTTTGCTATCAGAAAAATCAGACCTGAAGTTTTACATTTACTGTCAAATTTGTTGCCGTTTCCCCTGTTTTAAGGATGTTGGGCTGCTGCTGTGTATCTCTGCTTCATCGGAGGCGCTCTCCGCATCTTCTCATTCTGTGATTCCAGCTTCTCAGTTCTTAGTTTTTAAATCTTTTTTTTATTCTCTTTTCATCAGTCTTACTTCCTTTTTTCCTGTTTGAGTGAGCCTTCTGCTGGATCAGCAGAGAAGTGGTGCTGTCCGTGAACATTGGTTTGGTCCCTTAGTAGTAATTCTCGTTCTTCTCTCTTTCTTAGTGGCAAGGGTACTGTTGTTATGAGTGTTTTCTCATTTCGCTTCCACCCCGAAGAGCTGTGAAGTTGATCTCGCTGTCAGCGCCAGATTTTACTGTTCAGGTCTTGGCATTTTCACCTCACCCTCAGTCTCCTTTATGAAAGTTATCTTGTAATAGTTCATTCCTCCCAATCTCCGTGGTTGTCATTCACAAGAAACAGTTCTTTAGACTCTTCTACATCATTAAGCTTCTTTATTATATTTGCTTTAAAATTAGCAATGTGAAATACTAGTGTGCTGAATTAAACTATGTGACAAGGTCTGAAAAATAGATAGTGAGAAATCATTGCATGCACACATTGATATTAGGGCTGCACATGTTTCAGTACCAGGAAATACCATTTGTTTGGTTTTTTTTTAATCTGGTAGTAACTATAAAACTCTCCAACTGAAGAAAAAAAAATAAATGCTGCAGGTGACTAAAGATTAGTGTTAAATAAAGGGGACAGGCGTATATGACAGGGGATATTTAAGACTTCTTAAGCATTTTTAACAAACACTTTACCTCTATAAAATATGTGAGATCAAACACTGGGGTGGAAAGAGGCTATATCTCCTCTGGATTTAATTCGGGTGAGATTTGCGGAGGTTGCAGTACATGGGCAGTTCAGCACAGCCTGGGACTGAAAAGGAGCACTAATTCTAGAATTATCAGGACAATATTGAAACACATTAAGAAAATGGCAATGTGACCTTTCAGCAGAAAAGGCAATTAACCACTTGAATTAAATGTTATAGGAATCAGGAAACGTTTGATGTTTTCAGGCAAAGACCTAGATATCTTTCCAGAAGTTATATTAAGCCTCAGGTTTTGTTTCAAAAGGTGGCTAGTTAAGATGCTTTCACCTTAAGGACACCTCACTTAAGAGTCCTATTTAATAGATGTGTCTCGTTTTAAAACTTGTGCATTTAATGTACTGGTCTCTCTCGCTCTCTGTCTTTTCATAATGTCTGCTTTTCTTCATACCATTTGAAGCTTCCTTTTTCTTTTTTCTTATTCTGTTAGCTCCTGGTTCCTTTGCCACTGTAACTTTCTTCTTTACAAAAGTTCTTAGCTGATTTTCATACACGTTGGAGGAAAGGGTTTCGAGTACTTCCACCGAACAGTGCTGCCTCTATATAGCTTAGTTATGTGCTGGTTATAGACTTACTCTTGCCTGTAGCGTACCGGCTGGCCTTTAGTTGGCATTGTGCTTCTGGGGTCTTCCCTCCACTATCTGCTCTCCCTTTTTTCGTGGTGCACTGCTCTTTGGAGGTGGAGCATCATTTCCAAAGAGCATGTGACTTTGTATTTGACGTGTTTTGGACAGTAACACTTGGGTTTTTTTTTAATTAAGTGTTAAAGCTCAGTTCCTCTCCCTGGCTTTTCAGTAGGTCGCTCACACTGACTTCCCACCATTGGGTGTTTCTGGGCTCGTTCTTATGACGGGGCACGTTCTTATGACCACACCTATCTGAAGCCTGGGTTTGGTGAGGGGGTTTTTTGTTGTTCTGTCAGGTGTAATATCTCATGGGTCAACTGAGAAAGAAAAATTTCTTTATCTGTAATTGTAACAGATTTGGCACTGCTTTGTACCGTCATGGCACTTTCTTCACATACACCATCTGCTGTGGACACTCCTCTGTCACTTCTGGATGCTCCTCTGTCCCCTCAGGCGCTCATTGTCTCTGCTTAGAGGGAGAGAAAGTTAAAGGCTGGAACCACCTCACTGTTACTCGCTAAAACGCTCACAGTGCCACGTGCAAGGTTAGCCACAGAGGCGGAATCTCAGTGCATGATTAACAACATTGCCCAGGAAAAGGGGACTTTTGGCTAACTAAGAACTGAGATTTTAGGAGTATAGGAAATCTGTGCAGGAGGAAAAAGCTTTCTCTAAACCAGGTTGGAATTAGGCTTTTCAGACAGGGTCGTAGGACAGCTTTCTGTGGAATGTGGGAGAAAATCTGAGATTTGGGATAGGATCTTGTAACCCTTCTGGGGGCAGAGGAGAAGAGAGGAAGTGTGTTGTGTTGTTAGCAGAATAAGTTTCTACGTATCACCAGAACTCAAGAGAAGTAATAAAATAGCTGAACTACTAACTGTTGGTTACCTGTCTCTCTGCAAACTTCCTAAGGGGCAAGGGAATGGGAAGAGGGAAATGTCAGGCGAAGTTTGGGAGAGGAGGTGTGGGAGCTGCAGGCCTGTACACCTGACACACGGTCTGGGCAAGCTGCTGGTAATTAAGAATAGAATTAGTTGGTGCATGGATAAATGAGATTTTATTGTTGGGGGAAATGGCTTTTGTGAAGGGATGCGTTATAAAACCACAGGAGTTCATTAAAGGCAAAAAACCTGAACAGATGGACAAAGGAGTTCTGGCTGATACAGAGTTCTTGGATTTCTGAAAGGCATTCAAGAAGGTCCCTTATCAAATGCTTAAAGACATTTAAAAGTTTGATGAAAGGGAGGAAAGGTGGGGTCTTTACGCAGGTAGGAGATTGGCTAAAAGGAACCAAAAAAAGAGTGATAAAGATCCCTTTTGTATATTGAGATTGGTGGATAGCGCTGGACCTAAACTGGTTTTAACACTGTCATAAGTGATGTGGAAAAATACAGTGAAAGGTGACAATTTGATACAAAGTCAGTGTAGTAAAAGCTAAAATAGACCGATGAGTTGTAGTATCATCTGACAGCACTGAGTAACTGTGAAATAAAATGGAAGGTGAAATTCAGTGGGAACATATGCGAAGTGGTGCGTGCTGGAGGGGTGAAGCGTCATCCTCGTGATGCACAGAAAGGTGAGCTAGGAAACTTGGTGTTGCTCAGCTGAGAGATGGTGGGGCTGTGCCTCTGATGGTGGAGCTGTGCTCCTATGAAGATGTTGATGCTCGGTTCAGTAATGGCTAAAAACATGTGAAATATTCCGGAGGGGAAGGACGTGAAGAACAGAGTGGAGAGGTAGAGGCACCACATAAATCCATGAGTGCTGCTCTGGTACCCCCGTTGGTACTCTGCCCTTTCCAGTTCGTTTCTGAGAACAGCAACAGAGATCATGGAAGGCAGAGAAAGCTTTCTGTACAAAGAACAGCTAGATAGAGCAGGATTCTTCAGCTTGGAACGAAAAATGGTGGTGAAAGGATAGTGTTCTATAACATCACCCGTGGCCTTGGGCAACCTGGTCTAGTGGGAGGTGTCCCTGCCTATGGCAGGGGGGTTGGAACTCGATGATCTTCAAGGTCCTTTCCAACCTAAACCATTCTATGATTCTATGATCACAAGCAGCGTGTCAGTGGTGACTGGAAAACAGCTGTTCCTTCTCCCTCCCAGTACAGGAACTAAAGGGCAGTGACTGAAATGAGCAGTGACAGAATGAAGCAACAAAACCCAATAGTTTTTTCAGCTTTACCAAAGGATGTTGTCAGTATCAAACACTTACACCACTCGATTGCTCCTTGAACCAATTGCACTGCAGGCAAATTCATCAAAGGCTGCTGAATGCAGAGACACCGTCAGGGAGCGGAGGAATATTCTGGGCTTGCCTGAGCCATCTGCTCTTGGGATAAACAGACTTTTGATCTGATCTGCCTCAGCTGTGCTCATATTCTTTATTGCTTCTTCTGATCATTATGAATATGCTGTCTGGTATTTTTCCCTTTCCCGTCTTTCCCACCTGTCTCTCCGGTTACTGACCCATTTCATCACTCAGCTGCTTCTGTTTCCAGTTTACTCGTTCCCCGGATTCCACTCCCACCCCTGCGTCACCTCCGCTCCCTCTCCTAAGCAGGCGGTCAGCCCCCTTTCTGCAAATCTGGGAAGTTGTAAATATTTTTCTTTCTCATCTCATAATTTATATGAACGATAGTAACTCGGTCCCTGTACTTGCATATGTACAGGCTTTTTTTTTAAAATTCTGAAAGTGTGAGCAACCGGAGTGCTTTGCAGTCCATACAGTGTCTGACAGCGCATCTGAAACGGGAGTTGGTCAATGACACCACTTTGCTGTCTCTGGAAAAGAGACAGATCTCCTGGGACACGTTACTCTCTGCCAAGGGGTTCCTTTGTGTGCCGTGCAAGGCAGGAGCTGTAAACCCCCCCTGCTGCTCTGGACTTTTTATGACTTTTGTCATAGCTTTTTAAACCAAACAAATGCCGTATAAAAATATCAAATTTTGTGGATTTGGATTACTTCGTTTTGGCATTGAAGTAGATTCATTGTGAAGTAATTAGCGCTTCCTTCCATGTCACTTCTGCAAGTAAATTGCAAACAGAACTTCAAGTAAACCGAGACTCCATGCTGTTCGTTTTAAGGGCTGCCCGACTCCTCTAACGATGGGCTCTACCGGTGTGGTGCTCCCTCGCCTCGCTAGCTCCTGTTTTTCCTCTCACCGCCTGGCTCTGATAAGCCTTTAGTGCTTACTGAAGTTCACCCTAAAAATTCATACAATAATGGATACTAAATACTAGGTTTCTGATAATAAAGGCCCTGAAAGTTAATGTGCTGCAGTTGAATTTGCCTGACTGTAGGATTTTGACTTGGGGGAGAGGGTGTTTTGGTTTTTGGAGGAGTGGAGGTGAAAGGGGAGTTAGTTGTTTTGGTCTTAATCAGTGGAAAAAAGGAGGAGGAGGAGTAATAATATGTGGTTTGTTGTAGTATCACATCTGTTCAAACTGAACCAACTCAGTGCGTGATTTTATACAGGATTTCTTACATCTGGTTTGTTTATGACCAACATTAGGAGTTGCCACAACATCTGATCTGATAGAGGTAAGGCTGCTGCAGCGTCATGTCCCCAGTCCACCAGTGCCGAGGGCGGCCATGCGTTCCCAGTAGGAACACGCGCACAGAGCCACAGGGATCGACACAGACACGAACAGCACCAGCGGCCTGGTTCTGTTCCCCCCGGCACCTGATCAGGGTGAAAGCCTGTTAGTGGCATAAATATGGACATATATGCACATACCTGTATGACATGGATCCCTCCAGTGACTGGCCTTACATTCTCATCTGGGGGTTGGACTAGATGATCTCTAGAGGTCCCTTCCAACCCTGACCATTCTGCGTGACCTATCTAGTAGCTGGTTCTTGGAGCCTCTTAGATCCTTTGGTCTCTCTAGGATCTGTCTCAGACTTATGACCTCTCTGATTACAACTCGAATCACTCAATTTTCCTCCAAAAGCACCTCCATAATCTCCTTGTAGGTGCTTGGGAGGTGTTAGTAGGTCTTCTCAGTGTCAGTGTCTTATCTTCTCCAGGCTGAACAACTGCTCTTTCCTCAGCCTGTCCTCGTAGGATAAGTGCTCCAGCCCAGAGCTCACTTCAGTTTGTCTTTCACGTTCTGTGATTCTCAACAGTTCTCTGATTCTGGGGGGGTCCCCAAAACTGGACAGAGTACCTAGAGGAGGTCTAACAAGTGCTGAGTGGAGGAGGACAATCACTCGCCTCTATGAGCTGAGCTCCTGTCCATGCAGCCGGGGTCGCTGTTGGCCACCTTTGCTGCCACAGCGCGCTGCTGCTCATGTTCAGTGTGTGACCTCAAAACCCTCAAGGGCCTCTCCAGCAGAGCTGCTCCCCGGCCAGGCAGGCCCCAGACGGTATGGCTGCCAGAGTCCCTTCCTTCCCAAGGGCAGGACTTGGAAATTCAAGAAGGACAAATGCATACGGTTCCTGCCAGCCCGTTCCTCCAGCTGGTCTGGGTCCTGCTGGACGGCAGCCCTTGCCCTCAAGGGTATTCCCTGGACCCCCCATTTGGCATCATCTGCACCCTCGACAAGAGGGCACTCTGGCGCTTCTCCCAGATCATTGAGAGACATGGTGAGCAGGACATGACCCAGGACAGATTCCAGCAGTGGCCTCCATGTAGAATTTGACCCGTTATCCACTGCCCTCCAAGCTTGGTCCTCCAACCAGCTACTCGCCCGTCTGCTGGTTCACCCACGCAGACTGTGACATCCCAGTTTGGATACTGGAATATTGGGGGGGGGGGGGGGGGAAGTAATAGGCCTTGCTTGAGTTGAGGTGAATGATACCTACAAATGCTGTCATCTTATCGCAGAAGACAGTCGAGCTGGTCAGGTGTGATTTAGCCTCAGTAGATCCATACTGATAGATCCCAGTCACCTTTTTTTTTGTGTGCCCAGGAACATGTGCTGAGATTTGCTCCAGGACTTTCCCGGGAGCCGAAGTGGGGCTGACTGGCCGTATTTCCTTGGATTGTCCTTTTGACCTTAATACTTTGGGTTAATGCCAAAAAAACTGCACACACACCACCCCAAAAAGCACCGTCGAACTAATTAATCTGTCAAATTTATTTTCTTGGCTTTACTCATATTAAATGGAGTCTTTAACAAGTATTTTATCAATTTGTGTGCTAAAAACTGACAACTTCGTAGGAATTGAGACAGAGGATACACTCAAGGTCAGGACCCTGGAAAATGAGGCTGCCAGGTTCTTGTTGCTTTGTTTTTAACGTGATCAGAGCAATGGTAGAGCCTTCAGCTGAAACCATGCGAAGCATCAGGCAGATGCCTTGATTGGGAAACACAGAGCAGCCAATTTTGGCAGTTGTAAGCAGCTGAAAAGAGGCTCTCGAGGGGGCTGTTGGGCAGGTTTAACACGATGTTCTGGGCTCTCTTTTCAGTGTAAAATTCTACTACAAAGATTCAGAAAAAGAAAATTGTGAGTTACACAAATACCATTTTACGTTGGTATCTTTGGAACGGAGCAGTGTTTTTTTTGCAGTTCTAAATTTGTGATTATCTCTGGTTTAAAAAAAGTGTTTATAGCATAGTAGCATTGAACTGAACTTTTATATTGGAATTAAAATCTAATACCTTGTCGTCAGGAAACTTTATTAGCACATGCCTGTTGTGATCCTGAGGTGGGCTCTTGAGAAATTACACTGTTAGCCTCTGTTTAGCTTGAGGTTTTCTCTTTGAGGGTAATTTACTGCCCTTTAAAAGGGCAGATGAATATATAATTATAGCCCACTAATCTTCATCTTTTCCAATTTCACTGGTAATTTCCCTTGTGGAAGTTTCCCATGTAAATGAGTTCAACTTTACTTTGACTATAAAACCACGTTTTTATGACCGCAAGATATAGGTTAGTGGGGTTTGGGTTTTTTTTTTTAATTTTATTTTTTTTAATTTACCCTTGATAGAGCTTGTTCTATTTCATCTCATTTTCAATTTATTTCCATAGCTTTAATTAACTTTCTCCTTAAAATCGCTTCAATCTTGGATACTGTTGAGTTCAGATTAATAGACTGCATTTACCCAGAAGATTTCTGTCCTTTTTTTAAGTACAAGTACTGTCATGTTCCTGTCATGTTCTACCAGTCCCACCTTGACAGATTCATTACCAGACCTTCAGGTTTTGTGCATGTGCGACTCCTGGAGTGATGCTGATGTAGAATGGATTAGGATTCTGGAAGTTTGGCTCTCTAATTAGTTTTAGTTGCTCCCATAGCTTTCGTTTGCAAGCAGGGCTGTGTCCCCATCCCTGGAGGTGTTCAAGGCCAGGTTGGACGGGGCTTGGAGCAACCTGGGCTGGTGGGAGGTGTCCCTGCCCAGGGCAGGGGGGTGGCACTGGATGGGCTTTAAGGTCCCTTCCCGCCTAAATCATTCTATGGTTTTGATCCTGACTTTTCTTCCACATTCAACTTTCAGGTTAAATTCAGTTTTTCTGCTTGGCTTAATTGGGTCCCCCCAACCCCTGTTTATCTTTTATCTTTTTTTTTTTTCCTTTCTGTTTCCCCCCCATTGTTCCTAATATGCCTGATAAGATTATTCAACAAGGGCTTCACACCTCCACTTCAAGCCTGTCTGTTTAGCCAGGGATACAAAATTCCAGGTAGCTTTATCACCCTTAACTTAGATACTGTGGGCTGCTTCATTGGCCCCTTCATTCAGGAGATTGGAATGATTTCTCCAGTTTACTAGAAATTACTTTCTGAAATCGTCTTTTTTTGTTACGGACCTAGTTTTGATCACTTAAATTAAGCTTATTTTGTGTCAACATATCCTTTTTGATGTTCAGTTACTGATGGTGTCTTAAATAACCTCAGAGATGACTCAGTGGCTGTTAGTGAAGAATTCTGGTATCTGTCACATCTTGGAAAATTTTAGGTCTTACTAATGTTAGTGCTTTTATTAGCGAAATCTTCCTTTATAAAGTAATCTGACTCTGCAAGTGTATCAGAGACCCAGTTTTGCTGTTGGAGAGCTTTGTCTATTCCAAGGAGATTTTTGATCTGCTTTGTCTGTATGCAGCTCTCCTGGTATTTTATATGACATCATTTTCTCATAATGCTATCTACACCTCTTCTCCTGTGCTTGCACCTTTCCCGAGACGCCAGAGCTGGGAGGCTTTGGGTTGGTGGTGTGGCATGGCCAGAGCCGAGGGGTCGGAGGAGCCGAGGGGTCGGAGGAGCCGAGGGGTCGGAGGAGCCAAGGGGTCGGAGGAGCCGAGCTCGGCGCGGTGTGGGGACAGAGGGGCTCAGAGCAGGAGGCTCAGGACATGTCCTTCCACCCACGTGCCCACAGCTAGGAGCATGGCAGGGGGGTGACACCGCCTGCACAACTGCCCTCCCCCCTGCCTTTCTTTTTCCATACCTGCTCAAGATTGCTCAGCATCTTGCTCCATCCTCTTTTAGGTTTCAGAAATGTATTTAGCCCCACGTAGCTAATGACAAAGCATACCTTGTCTCATCACAAACCTCTTCCTTGCCTAAGGACAGACGTTCCTATCCGAGCTCTTCACTGCACACAGTCTCTGATATAAAATTAGACCAGATTCCTCCTTCCGCACGCCCTCGGCTGCACGGCTCCCGCGCAGTGCCCTTGGGCACGGAGGTCATTGCACCCCGCTTCTCCTGCTCTCCTCCAACGCCGTGTTACCTGTGAGAAACACGCTCACTGTATTGAATTTTAGTTCAGGACAAATTCGGTGGAGCAAAGAACATTTATTACAGCGCTGGGAGTTACACAGGGGATTTCTCCTCCCGTGGCTCATTTTTTCCTTTACAAACGCTTGTTTTTATTTTGTATTCCTTATGCTTATTCACATTTCTTCTTCGAAAATAATTGGCATAATCAATGAGTTTTCGGAACGCAACCCACCCCCAATTTACATAATCAATGAGTTCTTGGAATGCCACCCACCCCCGTGTGCGCCCCCTCCCCTCTAGCGGCGCAGGCGCTGGGCTTCCTCAGGGGTCTTCCTGGTGGTCATCGGGGGGAGGCTCGAAGTCTTTATCACCACGTCCTTCTTGTGTCTTCTTTATTCTTTACACTTCTGCGGTTATCTTGGCTAACCACACCACCCTTTGTCCTGCAACGGTTCGGTACTTACAACTGCTGCTGTCGTCTGATGTCCCATCTAACACTATCCCTTTTCCAAAGGCAGAGCAAGCACACACCTATGGTAGCTGAAGCCGTAGCAAGCGCATATCTGCTAACCGCATCGCGAGCACGCACCCAGCTTAGCTGAAGCCATACGCACACATCCATTTTAGCTGAAACAAAATTCTTTTGCTCAATTACTTATTACATTACCTAACGCAGCACACCCGTGGCGGGCACCAGAGTTGCCGGGAGTTTGGCCAGCTTTGACTTTGTTATTTTTACAAGGTTTTTTTAATTCTAGGAGACTTCTCGAAGGATTTCATATAGTTTTATTTTGTAGATGTAATGTTCTGTAACTTTTATAATGCCTCCTGGCTTCTGCTTTCTTGCTGGTACAGTTGATGCACTGGCAGAACCTTTGCTCCAGACTGGGTGAGGTGGGATGGAGGAAACAGGAAGGTTTAGATCGTAGCATGTTCAAATACATTCATTTATAAATTTTATCTTAATAGCAAGTGATAAGAATAAAACAAAAGCAGAAATTTCTTGGGGTTTAAATGGGTTGAATTTTTTCTTTTCTTTTCTGTAGTAAGCATGTATTTACCGTAGGGTTTTATTATATTTTTCTTACAGATATTTTCTCTCAAATATCAGATTCAAATGGACTAATGATATTTACAAAGTTTGATCAGTTTTTGAAAGAAGTTCTAAAACTTCCAACAGCTGTGTTTGAGGGGCCTTCTTTTGGATACACAGAGCATTCTGTACGGACCTGTTTCCCACAACAAGTAAGCGTCACCCCAGCAGGACTGCTGCCTCCCTCCGTAGCACAGCGCTTCCCGCTGCGCTGCGCTGCTCTGGCGGCGGGGCGGGGGGGCGGAGGGAGGGGGTTGGGAATGTACACTGTGTAACCTAAGCGGTTTTAAGAAAGTCTGAATGATTTAAAATAGTACATCTAGGTCTTAAGCAATTAAAGGATTTTGCACGATTTTAGTTTGTTCCCCCTCCGTGAGGGGACGCTTCTGCTCCCCATCAGAAGAACAGCAGGGGTGACCCGTTTCTTTTCTAAAACGCGAAACACAGCATTTCTACTATTTTCCCTTCTTTTTTCTTTTTTTTTTAAGCTTTCTCAGCGTGTGAGTAGTAGTGGTTTAACAAACCCCTCGCTCGGTGGTTGGGTCTGTACACGTAGTTTGTTTGCAAATCAGTTTCACAGTTGTGCTTATTGGTATCACTGTTTTCCAAAATATTTCCGTTACATGTAATGTTTGGAGTAGATGTTGCAGTAACAATCTTAAAAGAGCTTTTTATTTCTTTATACATTGTAGTTGTAATTTAATTGCTCTGAGGATTTGTTTCCAATTTGAGATAATGTAAACAGTATAAATAATCCTTAATTCAACTGTAAACATGAACCTAGATAATCTTAGGCCTAAAATTAAATGTTTAGACTCCAGTCATGATTATGTTCTGGAAGAAGTATTTCTGAAGTATTTGCATTTAGAATTTATAGTCACTTTTGCTAAATTTAAGTTATTTAGCAATTAGTATATTTGAAATACAGCACAGTAGGAAACAGCCTTTGATTTAGGAAACAATGAGGGCTCCAGCTCATCTGTTACTGAGGATAGAGTTTTGGTTTACTAATAGTGTAATTAATGAGTATTTTTTTCTCTTTCCATACCAGCTGAGGCATTAGTGGGCCGTTCTAGCTCCCACAGACGTGTCACCCTTTCGGTTTTGTCAGTGAATGCCGTTTGTGCACGTAGGGAACGCATCCGAGCAAATCCCATTTCGTGTAGGTGGCACCACTGCTGACTGCAAAACCTCAGCCTCACCTCGCCGCTACCAAAGTCGGACGTGGGATTCTGTGTGCTCTTTCCATTGTCTGCGAAGGGAATGGGGATGGGGTTTTGTTTTGCTCGGAAGCCTGGGCTCTGGCCGTGACTGTTTCTCTGACCCGTGGCGAGAGGCCCGTGTAGCGAGCCGGACTTCGACGGCTGACTGAGATTTCTAACACACTTGGTGCAAATCTCGCCATGGTAGCCAAGAGAGCTGTAGTAACTGCCCGTGAGTATGAGCCGGCACTGTGCCCGGGTGGCCAAGAAGGCCAATAGCACCCTGGCCTGTGTCAGGAACAGTGTGACCAGCAGGACTGGGGCAGTCACCATCCCCCTGTACTCGGCACTGGTGAGGCCCCACCACAAGTGCTGTGTTCAGTTTTGAGCCCCTCATGACAAGAAAGACATTGAGGTGTTGGAGCGTGTCCAGAGAAGGGCAGCGGAGCTGTGAGGGGTCTGGAGCACACGTCTGGGGAGGGGCGGCTGAGGGACCTGGGGGTGTTCAGCCTGGAGAAAAGGGGGCTGAGAGGAGACCTTCTCGCTCTCTACAGCTCCTGAAAGGAGGGGGTAGTGAGGGGGGTTGGTCTCTGCTCCCCAGGAACGGGCAATAGGACAAGAGTAAATGGCCTCAAGTTTCCCCAGGGGAGGTTTAGGATGGATCTTAGGAAAAACTTCTTCACCAAAAGGGTTGTCGAGCACTGGCACAGCTGCCCAGGGCAGTGGTGGAGTCGCCATCCCTGGAGGTGTTTAACAGAGGGGCAGACGTGGTGCTGAGGGACACGGGTTAGTGGTGGGCTGGGCAGTGTGACATCAACAGTTGGTCTTGAGGGGCTTTTCCAACCTACATGATTCTACAATTCTATGGTTTGCACGCGGCTTGCCTGCAGCATCTCTTAGCGCTCTGCCTTTGGCTCCCGTGAACAAGAAGGCTAATTCTCCCTATCGATTCACTTTTAGAAACAACTTTGCTCTAATTTTATTCAGCAAAACAAAATCCCCAGTGTAAGGCCAGGTTTATAGAGAGTGGTAATGTTTTTTTAATTGATCCAGATATACGCTCTACCCCAAGACAGTTCTTTCATTTATTTGAAAACATTGAAACAAACAGGTCCTGGGAATTAGGTGGATCATCTATCTTAGATTTCATTTCGTTCTCCTATGCCTCCCAGATTTGAAAAAAAAACCTTCCCAGAGGTACTTCCATGCTGTTCTCCTGTTACAGCCTATCCCTTTGCTGAAATTCTCCCCAGATGGCACTGGTAAAGCTGTGGGGTTTCCGACTTTGGCATTTACATGTGGGACATGTAAGCTACATCTGTACTGGAGCTGTTCTGTGGTCCTAAGGCGAGCTGGAATAGTCTAACCGCATCCGCGCTATTAAACTCTTATTCCCTCAAGGAGGGTGGTTACATGGAAACTGGTTATTGAAATGATTCCTAGCTGATACTAACACCTGATCTGGATGTTGGAATCATTTGGGAGAGCGAGTGGTTGAACCAGGCACAGGTTTAATAACATAAAAGCATGCGTGGTTGAGTTTTAGTGCCAGGAACATTCCCTGGTGTTACTTCAGCTACCAAGAGACACATCCTGCTTGGCCAGCTGTGGTTCCTGGCTGTTCATGGAGGTCCTGGTTCTGGGAGCTGCTCCTTTGAGGTGCAAAAGGCTAATAATTCACTGCTGGCTGCGTGGTGAAAGGGCCGATAGGCAGAGAAGTGTCAGTGGTCGTATACGCTTCACAACTCTGTTTCATTTCTTGGGTCGTAGATGGAATAATTCAAACTTGTTGCCCACGTGAAATGGAGTTTATTGGGATGCTTTTGGCAAGAGCTGTGTTTTGTGTGATGGCTTCCAGATGTACAACGAGCTTCCAGTTGTAATTTAGTATTCTAGTGGGGGCTTCCACAGATGTAAGATACCATTTCATACTTTTCTTAAGACTTATATTCATTTGGCTACGGTCCGTCTGTTTGCCATGGAGATGCTGCATCACCCCGACATCCTCTGCCTTAGGAGAATCTTGCTGTGTTCACGGCACAGCCTGTCCTGTCATGGCAGAGGTGTGTCCACTTCACATCTCGTTTGCAGAGCAGTCTAATTGCAGTGTTTCTACTGAGCTGCGAAGTTGGCTTTGGAGTCGTGGGAGCTTGGCTTCTCTAGGGTCAAACTGCACATTCGTCGGTCGAAGCTCGGCAGCACCAAGGATGCGAGATAGGCGTTGGTTTGTGCACGCCTCGCTCGCGTAGAGGCTTTGCTAAAGCATTGGCTGATTTGGGCTTCGTGGACGGTGTGGCTGAGCGCTGAACTGACTGCACCACCTTAACCGTGTCGGAAGGGTGGTCAGGATGGGCAGCCTTGTGAAAGGGAGCAATAAGGATCTGTTTATTAAGGACAGGGTGGTCTTGTGTATAAAGGGTGGTGCAAGCGTGCTCTGGTAGAGTTGCAGTTTGAGCGTGAGACGCAGGGCAGCTGGAGGTGGGGGTGGGTCTCATACACCGCGGCTTAGCTGGGCATAACTTGTTTGGATCACTGTAGAGTTAAAAATTGCTTATCTTTGCGTTGGCTCAGGGGATGTGGTTTTGTGCCAGTATTTTGTGGGGAAATAGATGCGTTAACATCTTGTTGGAACAAGCGTGTTGGCAGCGTAACAATAAAACTGGCCGAGTTTTTGCTGTTGAAGCAAGTCTGGGATGTTCTGAGTCTAAGAATAGCATTGGTATAACCTGCCACTGCACCCACCTGCGAGAAGATCTGAGACTGCAGCGCTATTAAGGCAGGAGGTATGCTAACAGCAATTGGTAAAAACAATTATTAACGTAGGAGAGAGAGTAAGCAGGTGATTAGAGACAGTATCCGTGCAGAGATGTGTGTGTTCTCCTGGGCAGCATTTAACCCCCGTGACTGGTTGTGCCTTCATATTTACTAGTTTTCAGTTTATGCACTTGGAGTTTGGAACCTGCCGGCAGACTATTTGATTGTTTTGCATCACAAACAGTGACTGAGTGATTTCTTGTGGTTGCTCCATGGTTGGGTTCTGAACCCAGTAGGAGATGTTAGCCCAGCTACAAGAAAGGGCTTTATCTAGGCTCCTCTCTGATGCATTCATCACTTCCAGAAGGAGAGTGCTGTTTGCTTTCCCGTCCACTCTGCCATCCCCGAGAATGCCGATAACCAGACAGACAAGACGTGGCAGGGATAATGCTGCCTGATTCTTTTTGGTCAATTGGTTGGAAAATTTCCTACCAGTAACGGTGAAAAAACCCCAAAGCCTGTGTGCCTACTGCCCTCTTGTGACTCACAGGGAACTTGCATCCCTTCATACCAGGGCTTTGAAAACTCGCAAGGTTCTCACTGCTTCAAGGGAACCAGATTTTTTCTTTGAGGAACATCTTTGTCTATAGCAGAGGGAAGCTTAAGTTCTTCTGCCACTGTGTGTATGGTCTATCACTGTCTAATCATAGAGTCATAGAATCATGGAGTGTTTTGGGTTGGAAGGGACCTCTGAAGATCATCTAGTCCAAGCCCTTTGCCATGGGCAGGGACGTCTTTCACTCGATCAAGCAGCTCAAAGCCCCATCCAGCCTGGCCTTGCACACCGCCAGTGTGCCTTCTCTTTTCCAGGCTGAACAGCTTCCTCCATAGCAGGGGGTCTTTCAGCCCTCTGACCATTGTTGTGGCCCTCCTCTGGACTCTGATGTGTCTGTCTTGGGCCGTGGGCCCCAGAGCTGGATGCCACATACCAACTGGAGTCTCAGGAGAGCAGAGGTGGAGAATCCCCTCCCTCGCCTTGCTGGCCACGCTGCTGGGGATGCAGCCCGGGATGCCGGGGGCTCGCTGGGCTGCCGGCGCACGTTGCCGGCTCCTGGCCAGCTTTTCCCCCCAGCACCCCCGAGCCCTTCTGGGCAGGGCTGCTCTCCATCCCTCCATCCCCAGCCTGTGCTGGGACCGGGGGCTGCCCCCACCCGGGTGCAGGACACTGCACTTGGCCTTGTTGGACCTCAAGAGGTTCACACAGGTCCACTTCTCCAGCCTGCCCAGGTCCCTCAGGATGTCATCCCGTCCCTCCGGTGTGTCACCGCCCCACTCAGCTTGGGTGTTGTCTGCAAATCTGCTGAGGGTGCCTTCGATCCCACTGTCCATGTCATTGATGAAGATATTAAATAGTATTGGTCCCAGTACAGACCCTTGAGGGACACCACATGTTACTGGTTTCCACTTGGACATTGAGCCATCGACTGTAGCTCTTTGGACACAGCCATCCAGCCAATTCCTTATCCATCTAACAGTACATCCATCAAACTCATCTCTGTCCAGTGTAGTGGCCAGAAGGTTGTGGTGAACTGTATCAAAAGCCTTGCAGAAGTGCAGGTGCATGACATCCGTAGCTCTGCTCTTGTCCCCTGATGCAGTCACAGCGTAGCAGGCCACTAGATAGGCAGTAGTCGCCCTTCATGAAGCCACGCTGGCCGTCCCAAATCACCGCCCTGTCTTCCCTATGTTTCAACATGTTTTCCAGGAGGTTGTGCTCCGTGATCCCTAGAGGCATGGAGGGGAGGCTGACTGGTAGTCCCCAGGGTCATCCTTCTTAGACTTTTTAAAAATGGGTGTGATGTCTAATGGATCCCGAGTCTTGTCTCAGGAATCCTGTCTGTCTATGCGCAGTATTTATTATTTGGAGTAACCTTTGTGCTCCTGTACATGAAACAGTATGAGAGATGAGAGCCGAGGCAAAACTGGGGACCTTGGAGGCGTTTTTGGGAAGTCGTACAATACCTATACAAGTAAGCAGCTGGGTAATTCTGTTAAGATTTGAAACTTCAATTACAGACGACGCTGCCATTTAATGCCATTGGCGCAGCGGTTCCTGGTTACACACACAGCCCTCTCTGATCTCAGACGTCGTGTACCACAGTTAATTCCCAATTAAAAACTGTGGTTCTCCTACTATCAGAAAGCTTGGTCCAGCGTCTGTAGAGTGCTTCGGGGCCTTACCGAGATGTGCGTTTGTTAGAAGATTTTGGCTTTCTTCACCCAAAGGGAGGAGGCGGCGGCTTGAATGTGCGTGGTGGTTAACAACCGGCGGGATGATTTGGCTGTGATGGGGGGACAGCCGGGGGGCAGGCACCAGCCAGGGCTGCGTCGCGTCCAGGTAGGGCGCCTGGTGTCGCACATGGCTGGGGAAGTTCTGGGGCTCCCCTGTAGCAGCAGTTAGCTAGTCGGGAGAAGCTAAACAGAGAGACTGGAACAAGGACATCTTGTAAAAGTTGGAAGAAGTAAGGTTAAATATTTCTTAGACTTTTCCCTAAAGATAACTGGGATGTAGGTAATTAGAATTCCACGTTATCTCTCCAGGGTAGTTAGCTGCAGAGGTATTAGGCGTATGTATTTGCTGCTAATCGCAAAAATATTGATGCTCTAAATATAAACCTTCTCTTTAATTAAAAAACTAAACAAAACCCAAACAACCCACAACCAAAACCAAACCTGCAAACCAAACCCACCTCCATTTTTGGCGTGAGAGTTGCGAGTGAAAGCTACGGTTAGTTTCGCAGCTCCTGGAAAACCAGACTGGCGTCCCTCTGGCTCTGCCTGCCCCCCCTGCGGAGGGCGCTTTGGGGAGCAAACACGCGCAGGTGAGACCGAAGTGCCGTCTGAGCAGCTGGCCGCCTGCCTGCGGGCAGCTCCGAAGCATCTAGCTTATTGTATGCAAAAGCCAACAAAGTCGTTCTTTGTAGTATTCTCAGCTGTTTTTCTTACCAGCTCTCTCCATCTGTTTGTGTTTGCAGCAGAAATTTTCTCTTGCTCACCTTAGCAGAGAGTACTCTTAACGTGCCTGACTTCCTCCTCCTCCTGACTCCCTTTCAATTTCGTTTTAATTGACAGTTGTCTAAAATCTTATAGCCTAGTTCTCCCCTTACCTCTTTTTTTCTTATTTTGCCTTTAAAAAAAATCCCTTACTGTGTAGCTCATGTATGAATATGAGTTGTAATTACTTTTCTGCGTGTCTGCCTTTTTCAGTGCTGTCCGTATGTTTGAAATACTGTTTTCTACATTGTTAAATAACCTCCGCTCACATTTGTTGTATCCCTCTTCAAAATAAGACTCTTTAACTGCAACTCGGGAACCAGTCCTGTCTTCCATCTCTTGGAGTTTTCTGTTCATCTGTTTATCATTTATTTTTGTGTGATTGTATCATGTCTATACTAATACCTTCTTTGTGGTGTCACTGTTTGCCTAATAGAGATTGAAACTCCCTGAGCAAAGTTGTGATTTTTATCTCTATAGCATATGAAATGCCCCTGGTAGACGAGTTGAGTCATAGAGAGATTTTAAGGCTGAAGTAGCTTTTGGTATCTAAAATTGAAATTTTTCTTCTAATTGAGTTGTATTTCTCTTTTCTTTGCAGAAAAAGATCATGCTAAACATGTTTTTGGACACCCTGATGGCCGATCCGCCGCCTCAGTGCCTTGTGTGGCTGCCGCTCATGCACAGACTCGCCCATGTTGAAAATGGTAAATGGAATATTTTCTTGCAACATCTGGTCAGAGCAGGGTTTCTGTTCAACACGTGTGAATATGCTGTCCTTTCTCATGTAACAAAGCACTTAATGTCTTCATCATTTCCACTGCAGTGGTCTTAGTCCCAGAGCGTTTAAGGCCAGACTTTGGTAAGAGTGGCAGTCCTCCTGGGATGAGGACTGATTCTTTATGCAGTCATCAGCAACGCTGCGAAACAAGATTAGTTTGGGAGTTCTAGCATCGGTAGTAGTGGAAGATGAAAAAAACAAGCAGCAGAAAAATTATATTCTCTAAATGTTTGTGTTTATTCTGAAACTTTATTAAAAAACTTCCCTTGAACTATGCTTTAACGTACACTTTCAAGTGGTGACTCCCCGAGATTTTGGTACCCGTTCAGATGTCTGCCTTGAGCAGCGTTTGAGCACGAGTCACTTCAGTGCTCGCTTTGGGAGGTAAATGCTGAGCTCCTTGCACTTCCAGACCTTTATTTAGCTAAAATTTCCTGGTTTATTGCCTATGGAAAGTATTTAAGGAGCAATAAGGGATGGAAAACTGAAGATTAACAGTGAGAATGAGTGATGAAAGAGTCATCTGGCTGAGAGGGCTTTGTGGAGTTCAGGGAAGCAAAAGGTTTCCTGCAGAAGACTGTGAAAGCGTATTGAAACTATTTGTTGTTTTTAGAGGCCAAAAAGGTGGTGTGTTTAGTTTCTTCTCCAGTTGCACACAGTATATGTGTATGATGTTTTGTATATGAATTCTAGAAAAAAAAAAAGCCATTTTTTTCTTTCTTCACCCATAAACTAACCCTCATCTTTTGTTTCCTTCACCCCAGAGCAAAATCATATCATCATCCTTCAACCCCCTCCCCCTCTGCTAGTTGTTACCTCTTCTTCCGCTTCGTGCGTTTGTGGTCATTTCAAGGTGTAAAGACTTCTTCCTTTTAAGGTGCAGGCAGACAACCTCTGGGCTCTTGCTTTGGCCTAGCTGTTTGCAGGCACAGCTCGGCGGTCTCTCCCAGTGAAGCTGTCATGAGCGATGTTCCATTCGCTCTTTCTTGACATTTGTGCCCGTGACATGGTTCAGTGCTGCTGGGATTTTGATATGCTGGATTTTGGCATTTGTTTCATTGTCTTCTCTTGATCCTTTTGCAAAGCGTATCTGGTTGTGAATTTAATCTGCATTTGTTCAGCACTGGACAAGGCGAGTTGAGGACCTCAATGGGCCTTTCCTTCTTTGTTGCAGCAGAAGAGCAGGTGAATTTCCCAATCGCTCTGTGTGTTTACAGACATTTCCTGTCGGTCTCACTTAAAAAAAAGTGATTTTTTTGAAAGAATTTTGAGGGGACCAATTTCATGGAGACAAATCTTATGGGAAAAGTTACGATAAAGGTGGGGAGGTTGGTGTAGTTAATATTTGATAAACTACAGTACTGCAGTGTCTTTCCCATCCTTATGTGACAGGTTGCGCCAATAGAAGGGCAGCAGCGACTTCTTGCTTCCTGCCTCTCCCTTCATCCTCTTATCCTTATAAACTTGTACTTCAAGAAAAGCACACAGGGTGGAATAAATATGGTAAGGAAACAGGCAGTAAAAATGTTGATATGAGTTAGAGGTCAGGATAGAATTGCGCAGAGCTTAGGCAAGGGTAAAGTGTTTCAACACCATGTTCGGACAGAAGTGAAATGGTGGAAAGGTTTAGAGATAATCCATAGCCTCATCCTTTTTTCTGCTTGAAAGTACCTGGAGGAAATTACTACATACTCAGAATAATATCATCCCTCTAGATTAGTGCATGCATTCCGGTATTAGCTGACCGCTTCTGTTGCCCTCGTTGTGCGGTACGGCTGCTCCAGGCTGTGCGGATCCCCGTTGACCATCTGCCCTGGGAGCCGTTGCGTAAGCGCCCCTTTTCCTAACGCTCTCTTCCAAGGAGGCAGAGCTGCTCCCCGTTCAGCTGATCTGCCACTCGGTCCCAGATTTAATCCTATGTTACACACAGGGCTCTTGTTACACATTCAGATAACTCCTTAGGATAACTTTTAATATTTGTGTCATTAAAGTTAGGTTTCTAATTCTGATCAGCCTCTTCTGCAGCTGCCTCCCAAGCTCCTTCTGAGTTATGTTACCATTGATAATTTGTGCCACCGTTCTTGCCCTCTAAGTTATGACAATATTTTTTTTCCTCAGAAACTTGTATTCTGTTGCAAGTGGTATTTTTGCTCCAGAGCCAGGGAGCAGTTCCTCTGCTTAAAAGTGCTGCTGAGAAATCATCGCAGGCGATGGACAGAGGTCCGTCGGCACATCGGGGAAGGCACAGCAGGCTCGGCAGGTGGGGGAGATCGAGTCTGGGTGATGTCCCCGCAGCAAAAGAAGCTAAGGGAGGGTCGGTGTTGGGGGCCTGACTGTGGGAAGGTAAAAATGGCAAATTGGAGGGATAGGGACAGTAGGAGGAATGAGTTTGGGATTACTGGGACGTGTGGTGGGAAAAGAAATGTTGAGGGAAGACAGAGCTCTGATTCCAGCTGTGCCCGCTAAGGAACAAGCAAGCCGGAAGCTTTTATACTTCAAAGGCTTGGACGGGACATACACCAGAGTTCATTGTCGCTCTGGATCTGGATTGAATATCTCCTATTAAATGGTCATTTTCAATCTTTAAAAAGCAGAAGATGGAAGATGTGAGACTTGTGCTGACAATGGCTACTGCTGTGGATTCTGTGACTAAACCTGAAGTTCCTTTGTAAGGGTTGTGTATGTTTTAATAGCTGCATATATTAGAGAAACATAAATTTTGTTGAAACGAATGCTTGTAGGAGGTTACAGGAATGCCTCTCTCCAATTGAAAACTTTTCCAGAACATAGGCAAAACCATGAAAGAACCAGAAATCAAAGCTGATTTAAATCAGGAGGATTTTTTATTTGGGTATGGTGGTGCTAATGCCTTCAGTCAGATTTTTGTCAACCTTACAAGCCAGCCAAAACCACGGCTCTGATTTGGAGGAACGAGTTGGCCACAAAGATTCTCTAGTCTTCATCCATTACTTGATAATGGGTACATACTCCTTTGGGACATGGCCTCCGCTTCTTTTGCTGGCCGGTTGTTCAGTGCTGCGTTCAGACTGCTCTGCTCCAGGACCGGTACCGGTAACTTCAGCACTGAATGGGGTAGGGATTGGCATCTCCCTGCAGCGATCCTGGAGCTGACACCTGAGAGGTTAGGTTCCCAGACAAAGTACTGGAGTTGTTTCGTGGTGCTCCACAATGATTGAAAGGGCTTACGTTTCAGACGTTGACCTGGGCCCTTTAGTGAGTTTGGTACAGTCAGGTTTTAATTTTTAAGCTACAGCTGGCAGCCAGGTTTCAGCACTGTGCAGTTTCTCAGCGACGGGTTCTCACATCCAGTGTACACCGAAATCGGCAGCAGTCACAGTAGGGAGAGTACCTCTGCAAGCCACCCGCGTGCTGGAGCTTGCTTTCCTAGGGTTGCTGCAGAAGCTCTCTCTGAGGAACCTTTGTGATCCAATACTAGAACCTGTGAAACTGGGAAACCTTTACCAGTGGAAATTATCAAGGCGGATCCTTCAGGTTCGGAGGCAAAA
>VUYV01000402.1:397081-434040 GCA_008711295.1 Anarhynchus alexandrinus
AGAGGTGCTCTCCAGCAGGTCAGACCCCAACCTGTTCATGAGAATGTGAGGTCTCAAAAATAATTTTGCCTCTTTCTGCATGAGTCTTACAAAGTTCAACAGTGGGAAGTGCGGAGTCCAGCACCTGGGAAGGAATGACCTCACGCACCAGTGCACACTGGGGGCTGACTGGCTGGAAAACAATTTGGCAGAAAAGGGCTTTGGGCTCCTGGTGGGCACCCAGTTGAACACCCGCCAGCGATGCCATCTCGAAGCAGAAAAGGCCAACAGTGTCCTGGGCTGCACTGGGAAGAGCAGAGCTCGCAGGTTGAGGGAGATGTTCGTTGCCCTCTGTTCAGTGCTGGTGAGACCAAATCTGGAGTAGTGTGTCCAGTGCTGGGCTCTCCCGTACAAGGGGGACGTGGACTTACTGGAGTGAGTCCAGCAAAGGATCACAAAGCTGCTGAAGGGACTGGTGCATGTGTGGTACGAGGACAGGCAGAGAGGTGGGACTGCTTAGCCCGGAGAGGAGCAGGCTCAGGGGGACCCTGTCAATGTGTGCAAACAGCCGGTGGGAAGCAGTAAAGGAGATACACCTACAGTCTTCCCGGTGGTACCAGTGGCAGGACAAGAGGCGATGGGCACAAATGGAAATACAGGAAATTCTGGTTAAACATATGAAGAAATTCATTTATTGTGAGGGTGGTCAAGCTCTGCAGGGGGTTGCCCAGGTTGCGGAGTCTCCATCCTCGGAGACAGTCAGGACCTGACTGGACAATGTGACGCTGCTTTGAGCAGTCTCCAGACGTCCCTTCCAGCCTCAGTGATTTTGTGATTCTCGATGTGAGTGCAATGAAAATCCCATTCAATCATTCCCTGAAGTTCTCCTCCACGGGCTCAGTCCGTAAAGACCCATCCTTTACCTTTGTGTCTTTGCTGCTCCTTTCTCGGACACGTTTCCGTGTCGTGTTTAGTAGTCATCTTGTTGTGGAGTCAGCTGCTGATTCCCACCACGAGTTAGTTTTCTCCAGATTGCACCTTGTCGGAGTGTGGTGCTTTTGTTCCCTAACCTTTCCTCCCAGCCAGATGTTTGTCTCCTTCACAGCTTGTAAATATTCTCATTAATTACTCTGGCAATCACTGCTGAGTTGCTTCAGAGGCACTTGAACACCTTGGTTGACACCTTTAAAAAAAAATAATAATCCTGTGATTTCCTTGGTTGTCTTTTCAACTCTGATATAAGCAAAAGGCAATTAAGCTCTGCAATGAGCTTGTTTTATTGGTGAAATAACATTTACAGGTTAAAAAAACATATTTTCTTTCTCCAGGCATCAGATAAACTCCGTGGATTGCTAGTATTGATGTCAACAAATAGGCCAGCACGTTATTTTTGAGAGCCATCCCCTCGATTTGCATGCTAATATGCAGCAGGACAGCATGCTTTTGTGCAGGCATTCTAATCTCTTTAGTTATGCCTCTGTAGAAATAGTTATGCTGTGTAAATGCGAGTGGAAGAAGTCTTCAGGCTATGGTTGGGGTTTTTTTCCTCTCCCATGTATAACAAAGGGAAAATATAGAAAGAGTATCTGGCTTTTAAACTCACTACGGCTGTTACCTTAAGCTTATATTAATGTTTGTAGAAATGCTGTGCTAGCTCGTGGACTCTCTAGGGTAAGGATTGTGTCTTACCTGAAATACAACTATTTAAAACAAACCAAATGTGTGTGGCAGGGAGAACGCAATTCCTGTTTAGGAGTTCCCGATTTAAAAATGTTCCATGATATTTTTTAACCGTGTCAGTTTGGTTTTGGGTCAGGTATTGTAACTCAGGCTCTGGCCGCCTCCTGTGACAAATAGATCTTTAACATTCCCAGAAGATCAAACTAATTTCAATAGTTTGTGAATGGGATTGAGAATTTCTGCCTTTCCTAACGTGACAAACTTGGTGTTTAGCGGCTGCTCTGCAGCCTTAGCCGGGCTCAGCCTTTTACTCTTCACAAGGTGACATAGTGGAATTTATTCTCAACTTTTCTTTGAAAAAAGGGAAAAAAAAAAAAAGCTTAAAAAAACCATAGAACTGCAGTGATGATGCCCTTTTTTTGGTTTTTGGCTTTTTCACATTTCTTGAGAGGAGGAAGGTGGTGTCCTGGGCAGGCAGGCCAGGCGTGCCCGCGTTTGGAAGGGACGCGGGAGTACAGGGACCATCTCGACACCTCCCTGCAGAGCCCCTGCTGCCGGCGCGGGAGGGCCGGGGGCGGCCGAGGCTGCTGCCGAGCCCGCGGTGGTCCATGGCCCTTCTCTGCCCCCTTTGCCTTTCTTCCCTCCTCGCTTCCGGACGGGCAGGTCAGTGCTGAGCAGGATTTTCGGTCTCTGGGTGGGTGGCGGTGTCTTTCTCTGCCTTCCCCGAAGCACAGGGGAAACGTTCCTTCCAGAAGCAGGATTGCCCTATTTTCACGTTTTTCTTTCTGTGCTTCCTGGGGTTCCATGACTTCTAGCTTCCAGTAGGAAATGTAGTATAGGTATACAGACGTACTCAGAATTACTTCCGAATTATCCTGCTGGTGGAAAAAGAGTTGCAGTGACAGAAAGTCCTGCTTTCGATGCAGCCTGTCCCTTGCTGCTCTGAGTGCGTTGCTGGCACACACACAGAAACTGCTCTCCCTTTTTCCTTACTGTGATTTTGAGACTCTGTGTGTGTGTTTACTCAGGAGCCAAATTTTTGTCAGTTTTTGCTTTAGGGAATCTGGACATTTTCCTGGAGGTCTGCATTGCCCTTGGCTTGTCAGCAGGTGAAGAAAAGGCTTAAGAAAAACGTAGCACTGAAATCTTCTGTACCAGCAATAGATAATTTCCTGCACTGCCCAAGTTGTAAGTTGTCATTAAGGAAGACTCTTCTCATTGTGAACTCTGGTCCTTAATGACCAGTTGTAAACTATTTAGATTCTCCAGCTGATTGCTTTAAAGAAAGGGAAAGGAAGCCACAAGCTGCTGTAGACATCATGGTAATTAGGGAGACCGATACCCCTCGAAAGAGGCACAGGGTCACTTGGAGTGATAACAAACATCTGGAAGCAGGTTCCAAAAGGCAGCCTCTGCGAAGATGTTTCACTCCGTGCTGCCCTGGGATGTTAACGCCCGTCTGTGACAACCTGGGGAGCGCAAGTCAGTAATTCTGTAGAGCATTCTTACAGAGTACGGGAAGATGGGAAGCTACTGCTCAGCAGAGTCTTTGCACAACTTAGGCCGGGTCTCGCGATACGCTTGTGTTTTTCCGTGCCCTGCTTAGAGCCGTCGTCTGACTTGGCACCTTGGAGTGTGTCTCACTGGTGTGCTCTCTGAGTTTTCAAGCCCATAATTTCTTTCCTGGATAGAAAATCCGCAACGCGCTTCAGCCTTTTCCCTTTTGCTGGTCCCTAAGCTTTCCTGCGGAATGCAGGTATTTTACAAGGTGGTTCCACATCAGCTGCTGTGTACCATGTGCCACATTGCTTTGTTCATCAGAAGCTGCTGATGCCATGGATGTAGTCCGTCAGATCCACGTGGTCCATAGATCACAGGGTGTAAAGCAGCGTTCACTGCAGTGAGTGGAGCAGAAGGTGTTTAGTCCCAGAGATTGGGTTTTGTTTGGAGCTTTGGCAGCAGATCGCAGGACCAGAGAGTCTTCGGGTGTGTTCACAACTGTTAATTTAGACTATTCACAACTGTTAATTTAGACCAAGGAGGTGAGGTTCCTGCTTCAGTCCATGGGAAAGCACAGATTCCCACTCTAAACTGCCACCTCTATTCACTGATTTTTAGCGAAGGAGGTTAATCTCCTGGAAGAGTTCTCCTTCCGCTCATTTGAATAGTTTCCATGGCAAAATCTGAAAGTCAGAGTTGAAAGCTGGAGCTTGGCATGTACATTGTACACTGGACGTGATTTCTGTGGTAAAATTACAGCCAGCTTTAAAAGTAATGCAGTATTTGGAGTATTTGGCTTTCTGTGCGATGTATGGCTCAATTAAGCAGATGGTTGTGTTTTTATCTCCTAGCTAGCGCTGTCATTTGTACTTTACACTGGAGCAGTAGAGTTTAGAAGTGATGGATGTACACATCGCTATTGCTGGCCTGTGTCCACTGGACAGCCCAGAACCTTGTAGCAGTGTGTCTTGTTTACAGGGGTAGCTGTTAGTACCACGTGTGAAAGAACACTATAACAGAAGCTTGTATTTTTGGGCACGGGGAGTTCTTCAGAGCAGTTCTCCTCCAACATTAATTCTGCTTTAGCCAGAGTTTTCAACAGTGGATCTTTTTCCAGGTCTTACTTGAAAACGTTTTTATGTGAAAAATGTTGAATTATTACATCTTCATCATGCTTTAGCTTTCTACTTTTCTTATCTCCTCTTTGATTTCTTTTCTTGCATTTTGCAGCTGTCACATTTTCATTTTCCTTTAACTGCTAGTTTTTAATGTCTTTGGGAATTTCTCCTACACAATTTAATAAAGATTCTGTTCTTTTCCTCTACTTGTTTCTACCTACGTTTTGCTCTTTATGCTGTTCTTCCCATGGAAATACTGGGCCACGTGGAAGCAGACAACGTGGGTACGGATCCCAGTTCCAGACCAGTCTCGGGCCATTCAGTCCTGCGTCCCTCTTACCTTTCTCACGTGCCTTTAAAATTAGGGTACTTTGAAACAACATGTGGATCCAAAACAAGGATCCACAATTTTCTCTAAAACTCCTCTTCATTATTTAATTTTAGCAATCTATCATTTATATTAATATCATATTTTAGAAGCCCTAAATCATATGCTTCCATGGGAAGGGCGTTGTTCAGACAGAGCAGAGACTTGTTTCTGGCATCAGCAGTCAAAATATAAGATAAAGTACGAATTCAATGAGCCAGGGCACTACATGGAGATGTCAAGACAAGGAGGAATATTGGTTTTGGGGTTTGCAACACAAAAATTGGTGGTGGAGTAACAATACCTGCATTTGGGTGGGAAACGGTAATAAGGGATTTTGACCAGAATGGCTTCGCTGGAAATGTGGGAGGCAGAGGGGTTTCCTGACATCAGAACTGCAGGAGAGGCACAGCAGGCAGTGAGCCTGCGCTCAGAGAGCTTACAGGCAAAAGGGACTTGGAGTTAGAGAAGAAAATATGGTCAATTTTTTTCCTCTGGAGTCCGAAAACGATTGTATGTATATTTTGATGGTGGAGAGCAAGGGGAACAGACGGAAGAAAGTAATAATAAAGAAGGAATGGCTACGAGGAGGCTGAGGGAAATCACAAGATGGCACAAGATCTTTGAATAAATGAGGGGTTTGTAGAAGACGGCAAATGAGGGACATCTGTGTGACAGGGGAGGGAAGAAGAGGAATAGGAGAAAGGACACTTCACAACCTTCCGGCTTTCATCTGGAAGAATTTCCGAGCTTTGCTGGGTGAGGTTGGTTTGGTGAGGAGGATACCCTGCGAGGTGGGAGCCCGAGCGGTCAGTGGTGCCGGGGTGGGTAGGATGGGACGGGAGGCAGAAGGACATGTCCCACAGCTCGCTCTCTCCTGCCCTTCCCACACCTTCCAAAGGGAAGGGGGCTGATGGCGGGGGGAAGGCAGGAAGGAGCAGGTTGTCTCCCTCAAGAAAGACCCAGTCGGAAGTTTGAGTGTGGAGTACTGGCAGCCAGAAAAGGGAATGACTGAAGGCTTGGATGCAGCAAGAGTTGGAAAGAAGCTTAAAACTCCCACCTTTGGTAACGGCACACCTCCAAAAGAGAAGGTGTCAACAGCATAAAAACATTAAGGATGATCCAAGGGCTGGAGCACCTCTCCTCTGAGGAGAGGCTGAAAGAGTTGGGGCTGTTCAGCCTGGAGAAGAGAAGGCTCCGGGGAGACCTTATTGCGGCCTTCCAGTCCCTAAAGGGGCTCCAGGAGAGCTGGGGAAGGACTTTTTCCTGGGGCATGGAGTGATAGGACGAGGGGGAATGGCTTCAAACTGGCAGAGGGCAGGTTTAGATTGAACATTAGGCAGAAGGTTTTCACTGTGAGGGTGGTGAGGCACTGTCCCAGGTTGCCCAGAGAGGGTGTTGAGGCCCCATCCCTGGAGGTGTTCAAGGCCAGGCTGGACGTGGCCTTGGGCAGCCTGGTGTGGTGGGAGGTGTCCCTGCCTATGGCAGGGGGGTTGGAACTCGATGATCTTCAAGGTCCTTTCCAACCTAAACCATTCTGTGATTCTATGATTCAGATCTCTGAGGCAGAGAACACGAAGCATGAGCATTTTGATTAGAACAAGTATTGCGGAGGCTGGAAAGGAAGAGCAGGAAGGAGAGAGGAAAAAGGGATCGGGACATGAGGTGGACTCTTGACAGTCCGTAGGTGGGAGGAGAAGTGCTGGTTTGAGTGTGACTTGGAGTTGGGCATGTCAGTGATGGGAAAAACATTTTCAATTGGCGGTTTCATGGCAACTTCAGTGCAGTTGGATTTATGCCGATGGGAGTGTGGAATGAGATCTGAACAGGAGAGAAGAGAAATAAAGTTTGCAACACTGTATTTTATGGCATTCAGAAATGAACAAAAAAATGGGAAAAGAGTAATACCTACATTTGATCCTGACATACCAGCTGGCAGCAAGCCAGGAAGGGGAAGGCAACAGGTTGGTACTGGGAGGAACCATGCTGGTCCACTAAATTTGTTTCCCATCCAGCTAAACGTGGTCACTTTCAGAAAAAGAAAAGACCCAAACAAACAAAAAAACAAAACAAACAAACCAACCAAAAAGTGCACCTCTTTGGTTTCTGTCTTGATGGCCAGATACCTTGCCCATGATCTAATACTCTCTGATACTGACTGTTCCAGTCTTCTCTCTACCAATCATTTTTAGGGTGTGCTTTTTGCAGTACATAGAGTGCTGTCATAGAATCACAGAATGGTGTAGGTTGGAAGGGACCTTGGAGACTATCCAGTTCCACCCCCCTGCCCTGGGCAGGGCCACCTCCCACCAGCCCAGGTTGCTCCAAGCCCCGTCCAACCTGGCCTTGAACACCTCCAGGGATGGGGCAGCCACAGCTTCTCGGGGCAACCTGAGCCAGGGGATCACCACCCGCACAGCCAACAATTTCTTCCTCAGATCTCATCTCAATCTCCCCTCTTCCAGTTTGAAGCCATTCCCCCTCATCCCATGGCTCCCCTCCCTGATCCAGANCCAAAACAAACAAACCAACCAAAAAGTGCACCTCTTTGGTTTCTGTCTTGATGGCCAGATACCTTGCCCATGATCTAATACTCTCTGATACTGACTGTTCCAGTCTTCTCTCTACCAATCATTTTTAGGGTGTGCTTTTTGCAGTACATAGAGTGCTGTCATAGAATCACAGAATGGTGTAGGTTGGAAGGGACCTTGGAGACTATCCAGTTCCACCCCCCTGCCCTGGGCAGGGACACCTCCCACCAGCCCAGGTTGCTCCAAGCCCCGTCCAACCTGGCCTTGAACACCTCCAGGGATGGGGCAGCCACAGCTTCTCGGGGCAACCTGTGCCAGGGGCTCACCACCCTCACAGCCAANTGTTATTGGTTTCCTAAATCAAGTGTATCCATGTCAAGTTTTTGATTCTTTGGTTCAGGACTCTGTAGTACTTTTGTCCCCTTTTCATCACTCGGAATCTCTTCTAAACACATAGAGTCAGAGAAGGTGAGAGACAGGTTTGGAAGGGTGGGGAAGAAGAGACGAGCTGAAGTGGAGCGCAGAGGTAGACAGAACGTGCCGCCGTCAGCTGATACCAGCGCGTGGCTTTCCTTAAGGCAGCGAGCGAGTGCTCTGGCGTTGCAGGAGACGGCAGCCCTGCCGTGGGCAGGAGGGACAGTGTGGGACAGTGTGTGTAGGGGGAGGGGTGTGTGCAAAGAAAAAAAAAAAGCTTTGGGAACCTGTGACTTCATCTGTCTCTCTTTCCAAAGGCAAACTTGAATTCATGTAAACATTCTTGAAATATTTGCCTCGCTGCTTCTTAAAAGCCTCTGTCAAAAAGTTTCAACACCTCCTTGGGCGTGAAGCCGGGGACAGATCACTCTTGCAGTATTCTTATGGTGAGAAACTTTTTTTTTTTTCTGATATTCTAGCATGAGTTTTTTCTTATTGCAATTAGTCTCTTAAGTACCTGGTTTTTGGCCACTGGCTCTGGAGAATGTATTGCTCTTTTTGTAAGAACCTCTCGCATGTGTGATGAAACCTTCTCACAGCCTGCTCCTAGCTGGGACGTCTGCTAGAGATTGTTCAGACAATTCTATTGCCTTCTCCTCTACATATAATTAGTCCACATCTCCCTTGAAATGGGATGCCCCAAATCAGACATTTTTGATGGTTGTTCAATGTTTATGAAAAATATTGACCAGTGCGTGACCGGGAATAAAGCCCTTCGCTTATTAGATCTTTCCATTTTGACAATTGGCGGCGCTCTGGTCTTTTTCCCATGAGATCCACATCCAAGTTTCAGTCCTTTCATCTATTGTGTATTTCCCCGTCATGAGAATATCACGGGAGACCAATTTTGTAAGAAGTACTGAAGTAAAATGAAAAATTGATGACATTTGATGCCTGTTTCCTAGTTTCAAGGTCAATTACTCTGTAATGGAAAGACATTAGGTTGATTTGGCAAACGTTGTCCATGGCTCATTTCTCTGTTGTTCTTCAGGTGCTTCCAGTACTTTGCTTTATTGTTCGTTCCAGTATGTATTCTACAAGCTAAAATAACATGAGAAGTCAGTAGTTACATATGTATAATTTTACACCCTTTTAAGGATGATCATTACAATTCTTGTAACGTCCCTTTTAAATCCCCTGTTGTTTTCTGGTTTTCTGACTTTGTCTCTGAATATTTGAGTTATTCTTTTAACCCTCCTTATTAATTTGTCCCGGTTTTTGCTTCTGTAGGCTTCCTTTTGAATTTTAGGTTATTGAGGGACTCTTAATTTTAGCCACACTGGTCTTTTATTACAGTCTGCTCTTTCCTCTGCACTGGGATAGTTTATGCTTGTTTCTTTAGCATCATTTCTTTAAGGAACTGACAGTTGTTCTAACTCAGTTTTCCTGTTGAATTGTTTCTTGTTGTAGCTTAGCTGCCAATTCTCGTGAGTTTACTGAAATGTGCTGCACTGAAGTCGTGTTCTCTCTCTTCTGCTTCTTAAAATTCACAAAATCACTCTGTTGGCACGTTGACTTAAGGTCGCTTGTCATCTTTTTCAGCCAGTTCTTAGCTACTGTTTGATACAAATCTGGAAGTCTTTCCTTTCATTGCTTTCTCTACCTTTTGTATTAAAAAAAAAAAAAAGTCACCAGTTCCTCTGCAGCCCATTCCCACCGGGCACCCGTGGATTGAAATCGCCCCCCACGATCGAGTGGTGCTTTGTACAGCGTCGCTCTGTGCTGCAATAAAGTGTCATGTAATCATGGAATTTCCAGAGTAGGAAGGGACCTCTAGAGATCACCCAGTCCCACTCCCCTGCCAAAGCAGGACTGCCCAGAGCACAGCACTCAGGACTGCATCCAGGCGGGGCTTGAAAATCTCTGGATCGCCTGGTCATCGCCTGGTCATCTCGGCCTGATTATCCAGGGCGTTTCTGCCCGGGCCAATGCTCAGGTTGTCTTTGCTTTAGTTGTTACTGGTGTGTTTTCAGCAGTTCTGGCATGTGCCTCCCCTCACGCGGTGTCAGGCACTTCTGCGCTCTCTAACTGCCCGCCCCTTCCCACGGAAGCCCTCTCTCTGCATTACCGTTGTTGCCCTGTGCAGTTTTGCACCAAGTCTCAGTGGGAACAGCTAAGTCATAATTTTCATCGTAGACCAAAACTTCAGACTCTTTCTAACTATTTCTCTTGCATCTTTCAGTAGTTAAGAACAGACGTATCTAAGAATTTCAGCTGACTGGCCAGTGAGCTGCTCTTGTCTCCCCACGGTCTTCTCCCCAGCACGGTTATTTATACCCGCCTGCAATTACTTACGCTCCAGACCCACAGCAACGCTAAACCATTTCCTCCTGTAATCCACCATCACCCTTCCATGCTAGTGCCTGTGCCTCACCTTTTGAGATGCAGTCGACATAGTACGATATCCCCCTTACCTCATTCTCACATTCCTCTTTTGTTTATTCTGAAGACTTCTCTCTTAAATGGAGCAAGTCTGTGACTGTTCATGGGGAGGAGAACAGGGAAGAAGCATTTATTTATTGATTTTTTTTTTTTAGCCCGCTTCTGATGGTGACTCTGCATGTCACACCCAGGTTAATTTTCCAGGTCTCGTGATGTTAAGATTTAGAGGATGTTGGAGATTTCTTCCGTGTAAGCTATGGGGATGCCAGAGGCAGCTCACAGTCGGGGAAGAGCGAGGGAAGGTCCTCGGCGAGAGGTGGTTCAGAGCAGAAGCCCATCGTGGTGCTCTGAATTTGCCTCTCGTGTGACAACCTCTCTCGGCTGGCTCGAGAGCAGAGTGGTCTCCTTGGGCAGAAGTTGACCTGGGTGAATATAGCCTTTCTGCTCTCCCTGTCCATTTGTATGGGTGCTCAGCGTTGTTGGACGTTCATGGAGACTTTGGGGTCTGAGTGTATCTGAGAAGGGAGAAGGCTGAAGAAGAGCTATTGAACCTGTCAGATGGAACTGCTGTGTTATCATCAGCTTACATATATGGTTAATCTTACTGAAATTGCCTGCTCTGCACTCAAAATCCATGACTGTCCAGAATAACAAGTTGGTTTAATGGTTAAGAACCTGGGGCGGGGGTTGGAAGCTCCAATGCAATTTGATGGTTGAGGTTTTCGTAAAGTCTGCTCATTACTTTTTTGTTTTTTCCCCTCTTTCCCCATCTCCACCAAGTCTTCCATCCCGTGGAATGTTCGTATTGCCGGTGCGAGAGCATGATGGGTTTCCGGTACCGATGCCAGCAGTGCCACAACTACCAGCTCTGTCAAAACTGTTTTTGGCGTGGCCATGCAAATGGTCCTCATAGCAACCAGCATCAGATGAAGGAGCATTCCTCTTGGGTAACTCACCTTTGTTTGTCATGCTGAAACAACTGCCTCTGTACTGATTGATTCTGAAGTTTTTATAGCAGAACTGCACAGCAGGGCTTTTAAAGGTTTTCAAATGGCAAAAGTGTATAAATAGGTAAAGCGTACTGGTTTTATTACAAGTCTGTTGTTAACTCATTGATGGTCGTTGTATGCAGTGCTGTTTGAAGCACACAAGACAGCGCAGTCCTTCTCAAGGCCTTAACACATGTGTTTTCTTCCCCTCTTCACATCAGTCCTACTTTTCTTATATTTTCCTCTCTTCTAGCTTAAAAAGACTTACACTTTGCAATACCTTTCCTTCCCAAAAAGGTAAACCAGTTAGCATGAATGCTGTGCTTAGAAAGGAACTTTATCCCAGTGGCATCTCTAAAGATAGTATTTCTTTAAGAGAAAAATTGAGTCATTGTCCTGAAAGTTGTGAATATATGCACTGAAAACTTAACTAAACAGCCTTAAAGAAATTCTATGAGAAGTACCATTCAGTTAGATGACTATATGATAATCACATCTCAAGAAATAATAGACAATTTTAGATATAAAAACCTATTTTATGGCAAAAGATTAAGCCCAACCTTCTACTTATTCAAAGAGAAGTTCAAATGATGATTGGATTATAATTAGTAATTATCTTCATGAGGAAGAGTCATTATAGTATTACTGTTTAATTTGGAAAATTGGGGCTTAATACCATTTCAATGTTCAGTAGTTGAAAGGCGAAGATAGGAAAATTCAGTCTTAAATATTGTCCCTTTTTAACTGTGTGGGTAATAAACTTCTGGAATGTTTAATCTGAACTACCAGTAGATTCTTATCCCCTTAAGTATATACAAATCCATTTTTTAATAGAAAGTCGTCTCTGAGGAGTAGCTCTAACTCTGAGGCAGCCGTTTCCCTCCGAAGGCTCCGACCCGTGTTTGCAGGGAGTCGGGTCGGATGGACTGTGCCCCGTTCTGGTTGTAGGGTCTGTGCATCTCATCCCGTCTCTTCCAGTATTTCTTCTGAGGCGTTCGATTCTTACGAGGCTGTACGGAATAAGTTGATGTTAAGAGAGAAGGTGAATTGGAGGAGTGGGAAGTTACAGGGAGGGAACCGGGCTATTCAGACGATGGCTCTTTGGTAAAGGCGACGGGGCGGGTTGTGGCACGACCCGAACTGCGGGGCTGTCGGAGCAATCCCGAGCGCCGGCGTGGCCCAGACGGCGCTCCCCAAGCAGCTCCGAGGGAAGGTTTAGGGGCCGAGCCGGGCGAGGAGCCGTGCCTGCCGGACAGCCTGGGTGCGGGCAGCGTGCCCCACAGGCCGGGAATTGCGAGCGCCTGGCCTCGGGACCGGGTGGTGGCTCTGGAACCGCTTCCTTCCGCGCTCTTCGTGTGGAGGGAGAAGAGGGAATTGCACCTGCGGAAGCAACGCTGAACAAAGCACAGAACTGGAGGCAGAAGATTGCCGGGAACGGGACTGGGAAACAGAGTTTTTACAGAACTTATGAAAGAAAACAGTGTCAGCTGGGAACCCTGAGAGAGACGAGATTTTAATAGCTAATGAAGGCATCGATGCGTAAAAGCAATTGGTGCAGAAGTCTGTAGAAGGAATTTTAGCAGCAGCAAAGCTGGCTGTCTGGTACAGAAACAAGACGTAGCTCATGATGGTAAGAAGTTGCAGCAGGAGGTGACGTGGAAGATGTGCTTGTGTAAATCTGCTCCGTTCGGGGGAGATGGTGTACACGACCTGGAGGTGTGCCTGCGCCTGAGCCAGGAGAACGGAAGGCGTGAGGGTGAGGGAGATATGTACATTCCTTGTTCAGCAGAGTAAGAATCCCAATCGGAGAAAGATGAAATGAAGAGGCTGAAGATTGTCTAAAGGTGAAGCAAAGACAAAAGATGGAAATGAAGGAGAAAAACGGAGAAATCTGAGGGATTTCAGTGAACAATAAGGCAATCATAAGGAGCATTTCTGTTCTTGTAGTATGAAGTACTATTTCTGGCTCTAAAAACCTGTATCTGAGCCTTCTTAACCATTTGGGGTTGGAACTCGATGATCTTCAAGGTCCTTTCCAACCTAAACCATTCTATGATTTCCTGGATTCTTCAAGCAACAAAGTGTTTTAAATGGACTAAAAAAATCAGGGCTATATAAAATCCCACTGCAGACTGGGTTGTCTCCTGTAAACTGAGCACGGAAGAGGGGTCTTTTAAGAGAGAGGTCTCTTACATATTTTTAACTGTAGTCATTCTCAACTTTTGCAAGCCTTGTGTGTTAATTTTATGAAAATTAAAAATTTGTCTGTCTTAATTTAAAAAAAAAAAACCCACATAATTTTGGATTTGGACTGTATTGCCAGTGAAATGACAGCCAGTGGTGAGGTCGGGGAACCTGACGCGCCTTTTTCACGTCAGTCTTCAGCAGGACGCCCCTGCCTTCGCTGGCCGGGTGCTGCCGGTAAGGGGGCAAAGCCACACCTGGTAAAAAGGTGGAGGACATCCAGCAGAGGGAGTGAATGTGAAGGTGCCTAGTCTGGATCACTTCCGTTTTCAAAAAAAGGTGCAAAAAAAGTGCAGAAAATGGCAAAGTTCTCCGGTGGGACTAAGCAGCCCCGAAGTTTTGTGGAGGATTCCTGGGGAGGAGCAGGTCGGTCTGCAGGGGACAGGTTGGGGGATGCGGTCACTGGTGAGCTGAACGTGCGTCAGCAAAGCCAGACTGTTGTGGAGACGCTATTTTGGGGTGCAGAAAGGATGACGTGACTGCCGAAGGCGCACCGTAACTCTGTCGTCCTACTCGGCACCGGTGCAGCTCCACGACCTGCTCGCCTGTTCACTCAGCAGTGATTTCTTGAGTGGAGACCCAAAGGCCCTGCTGCCCGGCTCTGCAGAGACTGGCTGCTACTCTGAGGCAATAAAAAAAGGACATTTATTTTTCCTGCTTTTTCAACCCAGCCAGATCTAGCTCAGGGTTGTGTGGTGTATTTTCAAAGCTTTGGAGCCCCGAGACCCAGAATAAGCGGTAGTAGTGAGTATTTTCATAAGGTTCTTTTTCCTGAAACTCTGAAGTGCCTTTGATAATTTTTTGATACTATAAATCACATAGTATAGTGATTTTATGTATATATATGAAAACATAGATATTACTGTAGTCATTTTTTATGTATATATGTAAGTTCAGGTAGAAACCTTTTTCCGAAAGAGAGGTTTTGCTGCGTGAACACAGTGTGTGTTGGGGCCTCTTTGGGGTGGGGGGGACTTCAAATGCTTTCCAAATTTTTCGTTCTGTTTTTATTAAATAGCCTTAAACAGCGATTCATTTAGTTACCTACACGCAGCAGAACTGAAAATCAAAGTGTTGATTTTGAAAGCGTGTAGATTAGTCACTGTTTGTTCTGTTTGTTTATTTTTTGTTTAGCGGTCTCTGTCATCTCTAAATTTCAGGTCAAATGTTAAAATAGCCGAGTTACCCTAAAGGCTCGTACCCTGGTCTGTCAGTTATATGGCTTTTTATCAACTGTAGCTGGGTTAGAACGCTCTTCCTGCTGTAAATGATGGACTGGTTGTTATTTCGAAGCACCCTTGCCGCGGTGGCTTTGGAGTAGGTATCAACAAGCCAAACACGTGTTTAGTTGTTTCTATAGTGATAATATCTGTGGCTTCCGTCGGGAAGTCATTATGCTGGGTACTAATTGAATCTAAAACTAAAGACAGACCCTTTTATCTACCCAGTCAAAGGCTAGCAATACGGTAAGTAGCTGCTAATAACATTTTGCTCGCAGAATCGCATCTCTTATATTTCTGGTTCATTTAATTTCCCATTTAGACTACCTTAAAGTTATTAAAAATTTTTGAACGCGTTTTTGTTCGGTCCCCCAGAACCAAAGCCGAAAGGGAAGGCGGTATGAAGCAGCGTGCTCTGCATCCCTGTCCCGCTGCTCTCCGTGCGTGTGGGCTGGAGAAGGTGCTTTCCCACGGGGGGGTCCGGCAGAGGGCACGCCGCCCCCGCGCACCCACCGCTGCCCCTGCCCGTGTCCCGCGCCCCACATCCCAGCCCCTGTGTGTGCGCTGCACCCGCGGCACGGCCCGCTTGGCTCCTTGCTACTCAACCCGCCCGGCTGCTCGGCGCAGTTCCTCTACCGGGGGAAGAGGGAAAGTTCTCTGGGCACTGAATTCTGAAATTTTTTTTTGCTTCCTTACCCGTTTTCAGCGTAGAAGGGGGGATAACGCTGCCTCACGTCGTGTTTGCATCCTGGGCGCTCCGTGGTATTACAAGTAATGTCAGTAAAATGAGGCGGGTATTGGAGGGGAGGGGGGAAAGAGAGAGAGAGAGAAAAGGATAACTTAAAAACCTCCGTTTTCAAACAAGCGTTCTTGCCCACCAAGTTCCAGTTCAGTTTTTATTACCTACAAATTTCTGAGCCCATTGTAAGGAGCGTTTACCAGACCCTTCTGGTAGAGGGGGATGTGATTTATAAATAGACAATTAGAAAAAGGTAGAAAGACAACTTCTGGTAATGTAGTTTGCAGTTTCCAGCTTTTTAATTCCATGATGGAAGTAGGTTATTGGGTTTTTTAACAGAGGCGGCCGTTGGTAGGAATGCGGGTGGACAGAGACAGGGTCTACAAACCATTCTGAAATGAACAGGATGTGGCAACACACAACACAAATACAATGTGTTTTCAAACGTATGGAACATCACAGGCGCGTTTTACTGATAATCTCTCAGTTCTTTTGCGCGTGGAGCACAGTTCTGCAGTGGGACCTGTCGATAAGGCACCGCTTTTCCCAGCAGAAAGTGGCTGTGTGGGTTTGATGTGCATACCTCGGCCCCGCGGGTTTGTGCCCAACAGGCAGCTCCGAGGGTAATGCTCGCCCGCGGGCGGGCGCAGCTCCGCAATGTCTAAACCTGGTTAAGAACACACACTCGGCACTTGCCCTCTTTTTTGGGGGGAACCCCTTGGCCATGTTCTCCCGCTCCCCGCGGGCGGCGTGCAGGGCTGCCCGGGCCCCGGGAACGTTCCTCCGGTAGTTGTTCCTTGCACTTCACGTTACTTTTGTTTATAGACGAGTTGCACACTACGCAGGCATCGCTACTTAAGTTACATTCATGCTTTATTTATGAGTAGGTTGGATAGAAACAGGATAAAAATGCAGAATCCAGGACAGCCCTTGACTGCTGTATCAATGATACGTTTGCTGAAATAACCGAACCCCGAGCGTTTGGGCTGCGTTTGGTTCTGCCTGAGGATGAGCGCCATAGGGAGAGGGATTCCATGGTTAATAGGAAAGATATTTTATCCGTACCGTGTGGCTGTACAAGTGGGATGTGGAATCCCCTGAGGAGTGCGCAGTGCAGAGCAGGAGCTCCCTCAGCCTTGTACGTTACAAAAGAGAACAAACATTCCAGCTCCTGAGAAGCTCCTATGAGGAGAGGCTGAGAGAGTTGGGGCTGTTCAGCCTGGAGAAGAGAAGGCTCCGGGGAGATCTTCTTGCGGCCTTCCAGTGCCTAAAGGGGCTCCAGGAGAGCTGGGGAAGGACTTTTTACTGGGGCATGGAGTGATAGGATGAGGGGGAATGGCTTCAAACTGGAAGAGGGCAGGTTTAGATTGACCATTAGGAAGAAGTTTTTCCCTGTGAGGGTGGTGAGGCACTGTCCCAGGTTGCCCAGAGAGGTTGTTGAGGCCCCATCCCTGGAGGTGTTCAAGGCCAGGCTGGAGGTGNTGCAGCTTTGGGGTCAGCCTTGCGTGGCCACGCAGAGCGTGTGCGCTGGTGCTGCCACGACCTGTGTAGCATTCACCCTGTCTCTTCTGACCTCCATCGCTTCTTCAGCTGAAAAATTTTATTCAACTGCATCATCTAGAAAGTGGTGGGGCAGCGGTGTTACAGAAACAGCTGTTGTTTTCTGGGTTCATACCCAACTCGGTAGTCCACCGCTGAGTCTGAAGTCAGAGCACAGGAACCCAAAATGTACATGCCAAATAAGCAGCTCAAGAGGAAGGGCATCCATGGGGATGTCCGGTAACTGCACACTGAATTGAAACTGTTTAGAAGCTTCATTGATTCCTCAAACACTTACGGTAACTCATGGCAAATATTTCTCACGAGCTTAATTATCCTGTGCACGATGAAAAAGAAGCAGAAACTGCTTCTTTTGAATTTTCTTTGACAGATTTGGGCAAAAGGTAAGTATCCACGTCCTGGGGACATGGTTTAGAAGTGGTTTTGTCAGGTTAGGTTAATGGTTGGACTTGATGATCTTAAAGGTCCCTTCCAACCTCAGGAATTCTGTGATTCTGTCCTCCACTGATGGGCCTACGTATGTCAAAGACAGAGTTTCCTGGAGAAGGGGTCTCAGAAAGGCTGTACGATTTCAAAAGCGTTGTGCTGCGAGGCCGGAGCTCCGCAAGAGGCACTGCAGCCATTCCTTGCTAATGCACTCACAAGTGCACAGCGCTGCTGGAGCCAAACTGGCACCTGCGTCTCGTCACCCCTCGGGAATAACGCGGAGGAGAAACCTATCGTGGATGGCTGGGCAATTGGGTGAGCGGTCCAAGGGGAAAGGAAGTGGCTATATGACCTAACAGTTTGGAGGAGAACCCCAACCATGAACATTTGGGTCCGGGAAGGTTGCTGAGATGTTTGTCCAGATAAACAGCGCTTATCTGTGTGCCTGACACTTTGGGGATCATCAGCCACGCGTGCCGTCAGGCTGGTGTGGTGGCCACAGCGGCGCGAGTCCCGCTGAGCCACGTACCGTGCCCGTTAGGAAGTCAACCAGAAGGGGTTGCCGTGCCGTTCCCCGCAGAGCGCGGACGGAGCCGCCGGGAGCGCAGGGCCGCGTTGGCCGGAGCTGCGGCTCCGCTGCTGTAGCAGAAGGCGGTGTGAGGTGGTTGAATGTCTCCGAAAATAAAGGCACACCGGGCTGTTTTCCCGTCTAACGCTGAAGATAAATAAGACCATAAATTGGACTCCAGGATGTGTGAAACCTTTTTCAAAGTCTGAAACTATTTATTTTTATGAAAGTTAGTTATTTGTTAAAATTCAACTAATTTACTAATATAAGTTTTAAATACTTATTTAGCGTTGAAATTTATGAACACTGGGAATTTTGCAGTACTATATCCAAGTTCCAAACTAGCTGAGATCCTGCTGTGACAGAAGTTACAGATACCTCATAGAACATCGTTTGCCCCCAGCTGTTTACAAATATAGATTGAATTCGAGAAGAAACAAGACGAAGAGGTGGGGAGGAAGAAGATGGTGGAAAAGCGGGGTGCTAGTGATGGGAAGTGGATGGTGTTATCTGGGGCAGCGTGCGGTGGTGGGGCAGGGGACGGTGCTGTTGTGGGGTGTCGGTGGTGGGTGAGAGGGTTATGTTACTCCGGGGCTTTCTCTCTGTGTTTTCTGCTCTTCTGAAGGGGCGAGCGTCCCACCTTGGCAGAATGGGGTACTCTCCCCGTGCAGACGGTATCAAACAGGAGGTGGAGACTGGCGACAGTGATGACAGAGAGGTGTTTTTTTATTAGATATGTCTAAAGTAGAACCCAGCTAATTGAAAGAAAAAAAAAAAAGCTGTTTCTCAGGGGAAGGCGACGCGGTAAGGGGTGTACGTGCCGTTCAGCCGACTGCGCCTTTCCCCGCCAGCTGCACTGAGAAATGGTATCAAAACGTTGGGATCAATGGAAATTATCTCTCCCCTATAATTTTCGGAAAGTGAAGCCGCAGCAGCAGCTCGGTTGTGCGGCATTCCAGACAGCACTGCGTTTGTCTGACAAAATAAATGGTGGAGTAGCACAATGGGGTGTACTGTTTGGTACCACAATGGGGAAAAACCTTTAAAATAGCCTAAAAATACTGCAAAGAGGAGGTCACAGAAAAGGCACGCTGAGAACAGATGCTCTCTGCAGGAACCAAAAGATGAACCGGGGAAAGTGGGAAATACTCTAAAAGGGGAAGTGGTGGAGAACAAACTGTGAGAGAAATATATGTGGAAATTTTCAACACGTAGAAGAATTAATTGAGGAAAACTAGAATTTTACTTTTGGTATCATCAGATTTGCGTGCATAATTTAAATTTTACTATGGACTTAGTAGGAAGTGCTATACAGATTGGATTGTGTTTTTCATAGGATTTCAAAATAACTAAAGGCTGATGCTCACCTGTAAAACCTTCCCCAGTGAGAGCGCCGTGCGCTTCAACGCTCTTTGCAGGGATCATCCCATTGATTGGGATCTACCGGGTTTTCTCAACACATAAAAAAAGAAAGAAGAAACCCATCAGCTTACCACCAGCGAGTCTTTTTAGCACTTCCCAAGCTGAGGTGCTTCTGAAGGTGCCGTTGCACAGAGCTGCCTAGAGGAGACTCCCATCAAGCAGTTCATGATCTTGACGTCCTTCTTGGTGAGAGGAGATCAGAACCGTATACCCATCGCAAGATTTCTGCAGTGGTACTTTGACAGGGCCAAGACTTTCTGTCTGCAGAGCCAAAGATAATGTATTGGGAAGATCGGTCGCCCATTTCCCCTGGTACCTGAAGGTTGTTGGGTGGCTTGCTCTCCATCGCCTTCCTGCGTTCTGCTGCCTCACGGGTTGGATCTGTGGCCTGTTGGATAAAAATTCCAGAATCTGAAAGGAATTAGGCTGCAACATATTGGATAATCGGTTTATTTTGTGAAACAGTATGCTCTTAATATGGTAGCCAGGCCAGAGTACGTGTTGTAAAGAAGGGTGAGATGCTGGTGGAGGCATGTGACTGGAATTCCACCGTAGCTACTGCTTGAATCTTCTCTGATGTACTCCAGGGCAGAATATGATCATGAGTAATTCTTTCTTTCCCAAGACTACAATCGTCACGAATTCGGCAGCAGCCTCCATTCATGGTTTTTAGAGTTCTCAGTTCCCATTGACTTTGAGTTGTGAGGTAATTGAAGGAGGATAATAAATCTTCAGTTAAGAACCGGCTGTCCTAATAGATCCTCACAGGCCTCCGGCTCATCTTTCTTCTCTAATTTGAAAGGAATTTTTCCTCTTTTTTTCATTGCTTTCCAGTTGATATTAGTATTTTACTTTATAGTTAAAACGCATCCCGATCTACTGCAACCCACGCCAACCCACAGCGGGAGCGGCTTCCTCACGCATAGGCTCTCCGCTCAAAATCCCCTTTATTGGCTGTTGTGTGCCGCTAAGCCAGGAGGCCCACAGCTGATGATTCTCAGTGGTTTACTGATTACTAATTGATTATTTCATTGTTAGTAAATATTAGTAATTGTTAGTTACTAACTTATATTAACTGTAACTGTGCGCGTAACTGCTGCCCTGGGGAGCCTCGCCTCCTCTTTAAATCAGTGTTAATCTGAATTTTAATCTGAATGTGCTTTGAGAGTTGGTCCTAATTCTGCTTTGGAATGTCTTACAGGAGTATTAAAAATGTACACAGGAGTAACTCGCCAGTAGGTTACAGAGACCGGGGCTGCTGAGGAGTTAGATCAGAAAGCCAGAAGTGCCGGGTTCTTTCGGGGCTCTCCTAAAAGCCTTATGTGGTCTCCCGCGTCACTGGCACGGGTTCAGTGGGTGCAATAACATTTTAAGATGTTTTAAGCGCATGACTTGGGCCGGCCATCCACCCTTGTGGGTTTGGCTGTGCTTGTCACCAGCCTTTCAGCCTTCCTGAGGTGATCCCAGAGGTGCTGTGGCTGCCCCATCCCTGGAGGTGTTCAAGGCCAGGTTGGACGGGGCTTGGAGCAACCTGGGCTGGTGGGAGGTGTCCCTGCCCAGGGCAGGGGGTGGAACGAGATGGCCTTTAACAGTCCCTTCCAACCCAAACCCTTCTATGAGTCTATGATGAATCCCTTCATTGCGTATGACTGCCCCTCAGTTTGATTCCTGCTAGAAACACCAGACATGGTTTATTTCTTGATCTTGTATACTTTTGTTAAATTACTTTCATTTTTCAATATCATTTTTCAAAAAAAACCCCACAAAACTTGTTCACCTACGTAGTTTCTGTACTAATTTCTCAGGTATGGTATAGCGTAAATGGATATTTCGGAATGTTCTAGCACTATGCATTTTCTTACTCTTCTGTTACCTGACTGCACGTTCTACCCTGCTCTTCGTAGGAGTCAACTCATTTTTGTCATTCTCTTCAACAACAGAAATCGCCTGCAAAGAAGCTGAGCCACGCGATTAGTAAATCCCTTGGTTGTGTCCCAAGCAGAGAACCGCCTCGCCCTGTATTTCCCGAGCAGCCAGAAAAGCCACTTGACCTTGCACATATCGTGTGAGTATCTGCTTTAATCTGTTTTTCACTGAATCGGTGATAGAAAGCGCAGTGTCTGTAGCGGTACTGGGCTTTGGGACTGGCTAGCAGGAGGCAGCCCTCAGATTAGAGCTGTAAAGTTGCAAAGCTGTAACTTTCATAAGTGTTTCTCTGAAAAATTATTAGAAACGTACTGTTTTGTGAGGAATACCTTTTTAACAGGAACAGAGACACAGAATGCGTGTACGCAGAGTTAGACTCAGCCCGGGCTGTGGGCATCCATTAGCAGTTCAAAGTGCGGATCGGTGTTGCCGTTTGCACCTCACCGTATCCGATCGGACTCTGTTTTCTCATTTATTGTAGATTAAAATTATATAAACAAAACAATGTTAAACGTATTTACTTGCCAGTTAACGTTGCCTAATGTTAGGAGGAGCGGGGCTTAGCTTGCCGCCGCCGCCGGGGAGCGTTGGCTTTGCGTTCCCGTCCGTCCCTCTGAGAGGTTCGCTGTGGTTTTCTGCCCAATGGCATTACTGGAACCCTTTCGTTCCGACCTCAGTGTTGAACCGATGGAATGATTTTGATGAAATACCATTGTACTGGTGTTGGTTTGAAGGAACTTGAAATCAGTCTGCTTCCCCAATTTGCCGCTTTTCACATCAAAAGTAAAACCTGAGAGAAAAAACCCAAGCAAACAAATTCTGTTACTGTATGCGTGTAATAAACTGGGCCACCAGACAGATCTGCTTTAACGTCCCACAGAGTCTTGAGAAAACATCTCAGGCTTTTCATATATCTAAATTTAAGCACGTGCTCCAGAGAAGAGTGAGGAGAGAGGAGCAGAGCGAAGGGATATAACTTAGGTAAACTGGAGGACTCCCATTTCCGTGAGTATTGAGTAGTTGGTGGTTCTGAGAGTGAGCGGAGTTGATGCTTTTCTGGTTTTCTTTTGATGCCATAAATACCATGTTCTTCTTGAACTGTTTCACAATTTCTGGCAGGAGAACCAGGGTGCTCGAATCCGAATGTCTTATAACCTCGGGCGGTTCCATGTTAGGCTGTGCGGCCTCGGCCTCCCCTACGCCGCGTGGCTTTGGTTGACCCTCTCTTCTGTGCGCTCCTTTTAACAGTTGTGGCAGTCGTTAAGAAAAAGCTGGAGGCTAGCTTGCCAAAGTGTCGGAAAGGTGAGAACTCTGCAGCTTATCGTAGTGTGGCAAAACACTCGTGTGGCTTTCTTTTGTGAAGAGCATAGAAGACCGTAACTTGGCATGGAAGAGTAGCTGCAATAGTAGACGCGTTAACGGCATAGTTTGGAGCTTTACCGATTTCTGCTTAGCTCTGTGATTGTTTTTTTTCCAGTTCTTGCATCACTCAATATTTAACAACTTTTATAATGCTTGCTTTAGTCCTGTGCAGTGAGGGGAGTTGCTCTGATTTGATGAAATATAATTGTTCTGATTTTCTCTGTGAAATTGCACTCAAATTTAAAAAAAAAAAAAAAAAGTCTGTTGTGCTATTGTTGAATTGAGAGCTGAAGTCCGGGCGCTCCTAAATGGACGGTGTATCAGACCCTCAAGGACAGAGTTATCTCCGTGCCTCAGCTGGGGTGTGTTGTGGCGTTTGTCACTTCGCTTTAAATCTGGGGTTTCTGTAGGAAGGTGCTGCCCAGACTCATAGCAAACAACCTCGTGTTTGAAATCTCATCAGATCACGAATCCATTCACATTTTTCTTTAGATTTCTCTCTGTGCTGCGTCCGTGTTGAAACGCACTGATATTCACAAGAGAAAATGAGTGGTTTACGATGTAATGCTTCTATAGAATGACAAGAATATGTACTTGCGTCAGTGCAGCGTGTGAGCAGTGCCAGCCCTGGCGGCGCGTGGAGGGAAGCCGCAGAATCTGATCCCAAACCTGCCAGCCAAAGTTTTACTCCTGACAGAGGTTACCAAGTTTGATGAATCACTTCTTTCTTCTGCTGGGACTCATTAATTTGTTAACGGCTCAAACAAGTCTCCGTCCTGAGCTGGACAAGGGAGGGTAGAGGGTGGCTTTCTTCTGTAGGTGACCCATGGGAGGTGCTGGTGAAGCGCCTCCAGGTTTGCTTTGCCTTCCAGTGACTAACAGAGGACACCTCGATTTCCACACGCGGCGTCGGTGTTTTCCTCAGCCCAGAGGCGGTTGTGTGCCGCGGCGGCAGCGCCGGGCGCCGGCCGGGGAGGTGATGGCTGGGAGAGGTGGGCAGGAGGGTGGCAGGGCTGATGGTGAGGAGTGGGACACAGCACGGCACGGCACCGTCTGCGGTGACGCGCACTGCGGCACAGCCGCTCTCGGCAGCAGCAGGACAACCCCGAGACAGCTGCTCTGTGCTGCTGGCTTTAATTCAAAAAAAACCCTGTGCCCTAAAAAGCCAAAGCGTTGGGAACTCCTGCCTGATACCGCGAGGGCGACTGCAGCCGCAGCCGATAAGGGTCTGGTGCAAAAATAATGTAAGTAAGTAGGTCATTTATATCAAACACTAAGTCGCATGGAAAGAAAATGAACATAGGACTAAATAGACCTACTGGGTTTTTTATGTGAGTGATATAAGAGCTTTGGGGTTTTCTGTATAAGTGATACCACTGAAATAAAATAAAAAAAAAATAAAAAAAGGCACACAAGTCCCCCTCCCCCAGTTTTTAATTGTGAAAAGTGACATAGCCGGTGGAGATTGTTTGATAGAACTCAACTTAGAAAGAGGAATTGCTTAGGGCCACGATGAGTCATCATTTAGGTGTCAGTGATCACTACCTGATTACATTTTTCCATGTAAATGAGGTGCACATCAGCATCTAACAAACGCTTTAGAGGAGAGCGTCTCGAAAGCTGAAAGCAGCTTCAGCTGAGTCAACAATGCAAATGTGAAAATATTAATAACCAGGAACTGTTTAAGAATGCTTGGCCAAATGCTCCAGGGAAAACAAGGGTTGGAAGGGAAGGAAAAACAGCTGTACTTGTCAAGGGAAGGAGAAGAGACAAAAATTGGTAGCAAAGAATGTAAACGGGTGGTTCAAAAGTTACTGGCGAGTAGTTTTCAGGTTGTGGTTTGGCAGAGGGGCAGCAGCTGTGCCATGTGCCGACGGGGAGACGTTCCCCTTCCAGAGATAACCCAAGAGGACGCTGAATTGCACCGACTATGTTTACAGTCCAAACCGCATTTCGAAAGAATTTCTTAATTTGGATACTCGCTGCTGATTGTTGATGTGTCTCGGGGCGCTGGAAAGTTCCCACAGCACTGGAAAAAATACGTATGATCTCATTTCTCTTTTCGAGGCGGTGGAGGGGCAGGCAGCGAAGTCAGGCAGGGCAATCCCCGACACGTTAGTTTACCAACATGACTTTGATGGTGAATAAAATAATTGAGCGGTAGATAAGCTATTTTGTTGATCAGTAACTAAAGAGGTAACTCATGCCAATCAAGCGTAGGCTTTGGGCAGTTTGGGGTAGTCAGACCCAGTTTGCCTCCTTTTTTATGAGATTAATTTTGATTAATAAAGTGATATTGCTGCATAAATAATGCATTTATTATGAGCATTGAATAATTTAGGAAATGATCAATACGGCACATATACAGCAGATTGGAAAAAAAATTGGTTAGTTCATTGTCCTCAATAGAACTGCAAAAAGAAGGTTACTGAACAGGGCGTGTTTTCAAGCGGAGTCCTGCGGAGATCAAACTTCGCTCCTGTGCTGTTAACGTTGGTTTCATCACCAGGAGGAAAACGTGTGGAATCACCGCTGGTGGGCTAGACAGGGAAATGGGAAAAATATCGGAGGAATGAGAAGATGAGAAGGACGGTACGCTGGGCAGAATGACTCAAAAATAATGGGGGGGGGGTCATGGTGTGCAATTGGCTGAATGTGCATTTTCGGGGGGATTTGGTCAGGACGGATGCCAACAGGATCGGAGAGCGGTAGTACCCTTGGTGCCTGGTGGGGGCAGGGTCCTGGGCAGAAAACCCCGTGGCTACAGCATCCCCATCACCACGAGTGTTGAAAGACCAAAGGGTTTGAGAAGGTCAATGAAAATGATTAAAGGACTGGGAACAGAGAGGGGAAGATGCGTAGCTTTACATCCAGAGACTCGAGTAACGTCGGTATAACACGCGGAGGTTAAGGAATGATTTGACATTTCTAAAAATATCTACCCTAGAGAAATTAAATATAATCCCAGGGAGCTTTAGCGGACGGGCTTAACAAAAGACACAGACCAGAGGTTGAAGCCCAACAAATTCAGATGAAATATAAGAAGCATGTTTTCGATAGTGAATGTAAGGAAATGATTGTTAGAATAGATTACCGAAATCAAAAGTGGTGGTGGAATTTCCACCACTGAAACCTGAAAGCCAAGAGGAGAGTATTTGTAAATCAAATAAGAATTCCAGTCAGCGTTACATTCTGTGTTTGAGAGCAGCTCAGTTGTTGCAGTGTTCCCCTGCAGCTCTGTGACGTATGACAACGCATACAAAAATTGCAGTGTAGTCTCAGAGTCAGGAATGTCACAGAATCCACTGCTGGAGCACCATACCTATGTTCCATAGGGCAACTATGGATTTGCTTTACGTACACTTCCAAAAATAAGTGAGTGTTTCTGAAACTACCGCTGCCTCTCTCTGCCTGAATCCCTGCAGCCGTGCTGGGTCAGTAATATAAATATGGAAATTCTGCTATTTCGGTACATTCTGCTGCTCTTCCCCTGATCTCTCTCGTGCATCCTCCTCCAGGTTGTGAGCTGTGGGAGCTTCCTGGCTGCCGTAGAGTGATTCTGAGGGAATCCCGCTCTTTTTTAGGTGCCCGGTTTCTGAATATGATTGCTGGAACCCGCAGGCTCCAAAGGTTCCCCCTTTTTTAAGGGATTACAGTCTACATGAGGGAAAAAAAATAATAGGCATTAAAAAACTGTTTTTATTTTATAGTTGATAAAGCAGAGATTGTATTTGACACGGATTGTCTTTCCTGGGAGAAATCATTTAGCGTTTTCCTTCACTGCGGTGTTATTTCAGGTTATAACTTGATCATAACTCGATCACTAAATCATAGATCATTCTGTGATTTCCCCTGGCTCCGGGCCCATCGAACGCGCACACCGCACCACTCCCGCTAAAGCTCTTATTTTAAAATATTGTCTGAGGCGGACCCCTTCGGTGGCACAACCCTGTTCCACAGCATGAGAAAAATCACCGTTCTTAATTGAAATAAGTACGCCGGCAAACGCTGCCGCTGCCGGCCTCGTCCTACAGCAAACACCGCGGCGCCGGGGCGTCCTCGCGCTGCTGCTGAGCGCCGTCGCTCCCGGCGGCCGCGGTGACAGATGGGCTGCGTCACGCTCGGCTGTGGCACTCGGCGCTGCCGCCGCCCTGACTGCTCCCCTCTCCGCGCCGCGAGGAATCGCTGTCCTCACGGCAGAACGCGGCGCGTGTCACCTCCGCGGCCGTTCCCCTCCGCAGCCTGGGGGAGCTCAGCGTGACGCCGGCGAAGGTGGCCTTGTGCTAATGAGTTACGCCGTGGTCGGTGACAGCTGAAGAGGAAACGTACGTCCCGCTCCGGCGGCTCACGGAAAGGGGGTCTGTCTGCTACGAGTCGCTCTAGGTGACGAACACCTGAAGCCACCGAGAGATAAAGGAGGATGGAGTACTTCAAATCAGTGTTAGAGGACTGGAGATGCGTCTTTAAGCCTCCAGTGGATAATGCAAATGGGATGAGGAGGCGTTTTCGGCTACTGTGCTTCCCTTGGGGTCGGCCGCGGCCGGCGTCGTAAGGGAGGCGTAGCCCCCGAGCTGTGGGGTTGCCCCCGCAGGGAAGCGGTGCTGCTCGCCCCGGCTCAGCCCGCAAGCCCTGTGGCTGCGACCGGCTGCGGGGCGCAGCGGGCGGCCGAGGCTGTGGCTCTGCACCCAGGTCCCCGTGAGAGCCTCTGCCGTCCCCCCGATGGAGCAATGTCACCGGCTGCTGCAGCCGGCGGGGGCGTGTAGAAGGCGATGTGGCTGACACACGCTACCCACCATAGCTGATGTATATATGGTACACGGTGCGGTGCGGCCGTGCCCTGGCTGTTAAGAAAGTACAATTTCTCTTTACAGGGGAAGAGCGGTGTAGCAGTGGGGTCTAAATGGGGAAAACTGCCTCTGGACGGGCTGCGGCTTCTTCCCTCTTACCTTATTTTATTTACGTTAAGTGTTCAAGGCCAGGTTGGACGGGGCTTGGAGCAACCTGGGCTGGTGGGAGGTGTCCCTGCCCAGGGCAGGGGGTGGCACTGGATGGTCTTCAAGGTCCCTTCCAACCCAAACCATTCTGTGACTAAGTTAGAATGTGAATTAGATCCTGTTTCTAGCAAAATGACACTTCATAGATTTAGCTGAGTTCAAAAGACCAGGCCAATAGGTTTAACTCTTTGAGAAAGGCAGAAGTTGCTGAGTTTCAAACGGAGCGTGGTTCTGCATCGCCCGCTTCCCCTAGGAAATCACACTGACCTGTTTGTTCTCTGCCAGAGGAGTGTGACCCATTTGGGAAGAGATTCGGGTTTGACACGGAATATATTTCCTCCCAGGATTTTTTGCAGTGATAATGTGTAAAAGGTCTGCCTCTGCACATGAAAAGAAGTTGTGTAAGATCTTTGTGAGAGCTGTGATAAGAATAGTGATTTGCAGGTTACAGAGGTGTTTCTGGACAGATACGCGTGGCCGGGAGTTTTATTCTGTGTGACTGTTAAAAAACTACTTATTGACTCTTCCCTTCTTTTCCCCGTGAACACTTTCTCAGGCAGCAACGAGTTGGGTCTCTGTCGTTGCTGCAGCTCAAAACCCCGGAGGGAGCAGTGACCTGTCAAAAATCATATCCCTTCGTCTGCTGCTGCTGCGGACAGCTCTGCTGAGAAGCTTGAAAAGTATGTGGGTTACAGTGGGAACCAAAACCTGCTGCGCGTACAAAACTGCCTCTTTCTTAGCCCAGGCTGCCTGTTGCCTCTGCGGTGCTCAACAGTGGGGCTAAAATGCCGTTAGCTGATGTAGTGACTCTGCTTTTGGTGGAAATCATTTCTTCTTCTTGCAGTTGCCAAAAAGCTCTGAGGTTTGGAGGTGGCGGGAGACCGGGTGGGCTGAGGTACAGTACGCCGGAGATGCTCACGTGGCTCGGAGGAGGTGTTCTTGTGAGCTGCCCTCGTGCTCTTTCCCCAGGAGGGAGAACGGAGAGAAGGTCCCTTCCAACCCAAACCGTTCCATGAGTGCCCCTGGGTGGTGCTGGCCACTGGGGCTCGAGTAGCGTGGCCCCTGTCCCTGGGCATCCTTCAGCTGTGGCTACCGCGTCATCCTTGGCTATCAAGTTAGGGTCTTCACTTGTGCATTACTCTACATCTGGGTGTCCTTTGAAACTGCTCTCTTTGAAATCCCTCAAAACCCAATACTCCCAGCAAGAGAAATAACGTTGTGCTGCATTTTGATTAACTGCACACGGCTGCGGGACGTGCCCACCGCAATAAATCCCAGCGCAAAACCAAACGCTTCGCTCTTGTTTTCCTGCTTGGAAACCCTCAGGACCCCAATCCTGCCCTATTTTATACTAAATTTTGTATGACTGTTGTGTTTACTTAGGGTTTCCAGCCCCTCTCGGACAAGTCAATGCAGCCTTGCTCACTGACCGGACTTCTTTGACAGTGACAGTCCTCTGTGGAGGACCACGGATGGACCATGGAACCCAGTGGATTTCGTGTATTCGGATTTTCAAAAAGCCTTTGAAAGGATAGTTTGTCAAAGGCTGTTAAGGAAATGAAGTTCCATGGGACTGGAAAAAAGGCCTTTTGATGTACTGAATGGTGTTACGGGTTTGGGAAGCAGAAGGCAGAGGTCAGTGGTCGGTGTTCTGGGTGGAGGAGGGCCAGTACCGGGGTCTGGGAGCAGATCCCAAAGGCGGTGGGTGGGATGGCCCCTCTGGCGGTGCCGGCACAGCGGTGCTGGTGGTTTCTGGAGAAGAGCCTTGTGAAACGTTACTGAACACTTCGCTGCTGAAACCACCGCGCTCTGGGGCGGAGCAGAGACAGCGCTCATTAGCAATATTCAAAATCACGGCTTTTCTGCCAGTCAGGGCACTTTGCTGGAAAACCTTCCTGTAAAAGCTTTGCGGCCTCCAAAACCTCCGGGAAATACAGGTCCTTTCTCTGCGAATCAAGGGCTGCGATCCGCATCGGCTTCTTAAATGTACTAAATAAAATCGAGATGAATGCAAAGGAAGGGAAGGAGAAATATGCTTAGGTTGCCAGTATTTATTGCAAACGTACATCGGAGATGACTTTTTATAGAAGTTAAGGTCAGAAAACATTAAATCAGCCGGTCTGACCTCCTGTGTCTCATTGATCGTTAAATGTCGCCACCTTCCTCCTCTACTGAGCCCAGTAATTTGTGTTTGGGAAAGGTTACTCTCCGTGAAGGCACTCCCTCTTGATTTCCAGAGGTTATAAACCCCCGGGTTCTGGAGTAGCCGTTTGGTTGAATGGGCAGTCTGCCCTCCTCTTGAGTATTTGTGCTTTATTTCCTTTTTTTCCCCTCTTAAACTATGTTCTGTTTCCAGCCCTTGTTTTGTTTTTCTTTCTCTGCCTAAACACTAATGCATTTCCATGTATATGTGTTCAAGGATCACATTAGCTCTGCTTCCAACAAATTGCCTTTGCTGTCCGCTGTGGTCTATAATCCGTTCTTGTAGTCAGTGCTTTTGGAAACGGAGCACTATTCTGTGAATCTACTCTGCATTTTTATGTCCTAGATGTATAATTTTACATTTGGCCTTATGTAAATACAGTATAATATTAAACCAAAGTATTAAAATACAGTTTATCAAGTGGGTGCTGCTCCAGGAGACTGATGACACGACGCTGGGAGGAGCAGGTGATGCACCAGAAGGCCGTGTCACCATCCAGCGAGACCTGGCCAGGCTGGAGAGTTGGGTGGAGAGGAACCTCATGAAGTTCAACAAGGGCAAGTGTAGGGTCCTGCACCGAGGGAGGAATAACCCCATGCACCGGTACAGGTTGGGGGCTGACCTGCTGGAGAGCAGCTCTGAGAGAGGGACCTGGGAGTCCTGGGGGACAACAGGATGCCCACGAGCCAGCAATGTGCCCTGGTGGCCAAGAAGGCCAATGCCATCCTGGGGTGCATCAAGCAGAGTGTGGCCAGCAGGGCGAGGGAGGTCATCCTCCCCCTCTGCTCTGCCCTGGGGAGGCCACATCTGGAGCACTGTGTCCAGTTCGGGGCTCCCCGGGTCAAGAAGGAACTGCTGGAGAAGGGACAGCGGAGGCTGAGGAGATGCTTAGGGACTGGAGCATCTCTCTGGTGATGAGAGGCTGAGAGCCCTGGGGCTGTTCAGCCTGGAGAGGAGAAGGCTGAGAAGGGATCTCATCAATGCTGATCAATATCTAAAGGGCGAGTGGTAAGAGGATGGGGCCAGACTCCTTCCAGTGGTGCCNCTTCCAGCGGTGCCCAGTGACAGGACAAGGGGCAACAAACTGAAACACGGGACATTCCATCCCAACATGAGGAGGAACTTCTCTCCTGTGAGGGTGGCAGAGCACTGGCACAGGCTGCCCTGAGAGGTAGTCAAATCCCCTTTGATTACCAGGAACGGGAGAGAGAACAACCTGTTACCATTCTGTGCTTAACAGATGAGAAGAAGATAAACTGGATACCTGAGAGAGTTTTCTCTCTCATCTGAGGCGGGAGCAGTGTGAGAAAAGGGGAGCAGTGAGACCTGGGGGTGTGCGTGCGCCTCCCCACGCTACGGGTGGCAGTCAGGAGCAGCCAAGAGAAACTTTTCCTTTCTGCATCGGGCGCTAGGAGGTTTTGTTGTTGTGCTGTTGCGTCTCTGTGTGCACACACACACGTGCGTGGGCGAGTCTGTGTGGTACCAATTCACAAGTTTGTTGCCCGCTTTCTTCTTTTCTCCAAACTTTTGTACTGGAAGTGATTCCCATCCCCATCCTTCATGGCCACCGTTCCTGCTGGTCCCCGTGGTGAGCAGCGACAGCCGTGGGGCCATGCTCCCGCGGAGCAAGGGAGCTGTGGGCTTGCACCCATCAGGCTGAGAGCTCAAAGTCCCCCATGGGCCATGGTCAAGGGCACTTCTCTCCAGCAGGCACCAGCCCAGCACCGACAGCAGCAGAGCTCTGCCAGGGGTAAGCCCGGCACCCGCCTTGCCGCACTGGCACTGCTGCCACCGTGACCTGAAGAAGGTGATGTGAGACACTGAAAAGCACATCAAATCATCGAATGGTTTGGGTGGGAAGGGACCTTGAAGACCATCCAGTGCCACCCCCTGCCCTGGGCAGGGACACCTCCCACCAGCCCAGGTTGCTCCAAGCCCTGTCCAACCTGGCCTTGAACACCTCCAGGGATGGGGCAGCCACAGCTTCTCGGGGCAACCTGCGCCAGGGGCTCACCACCCTCATCTTAATTATCGCCACTGATCAGACGCTCTCACACAGTTGTGAGATCAAGGCAGCCGGTGGGTTTTATCCTTTTGCATTTTTTGAAAACGGCTGTATTTTCCCAAGATCTGCATAAGCATTCGGTATGAATTTATTTTGCTGGAATATGATGGTGTATTTTTAACTTTCATGCTCATTCTGTCACTGCTGAGGAATGGTGTCTGCTTCTGTCACATTATAGGCATTTTTTTGCCAAAATTGCATAAATATACATTTAAGAAATGTAAAGATGTTTAACAGCAGACAGATTACATCTTTTTTTATAAAAGGGCTGTGAAGCTGAACATGTTTGAAATGCATTTTTTCCGTGATTTTGGTATTCCGTTAGGTTTCGCATTTGAATTCAGCACCTGCTACGTTGAGTTTTCCTCCATTTCCCTGCGAAGGAAGCACGATTCTGTACTTTCTGTGGTCGTCTTGGTCATTGCTTCTTCAGGACGAGAATGTTCTTAGGTGTCTCCACACCGGTGGCTGGGGTTGGCTGATGCCCCGTGGACTTTGAGAGTGGTAATTCCCTGTGCGGGTGGTGAGCCCCTGGCGCAGGTTTCCCCGAGAAGCTGTGGCTGCCCCATCCCTGGAGGTGTTCAAGGCCAGGTTGGACGGGGCTTGGAGCAACCTGGGCTGGTGGGAGGTGTCCCTGCCCAGGGCAGGGGGTGGACTTGATGGTTTTCAAGGTCCCTTCCAACCCAAACCGTTCTGTGATTCTATGACATCTCAGCAGTGGGAGGCTGCAGCGGGTCCCAGCACACATACCAGGTCGGGCTCCAGCCGGCCCCGTGCCCCCGCCGGGGGAGGCATTCTTGTGGCATCTACGTGCTTTCCTTGGAGGGCACGGCAGGTTCTGCCCTTTGGTTCACAAATGGTTTTGCCGCTTCGCAGAGGCCAAGCGTTCACCTGGACCAACGCGGGGCGGCTCTGCGCCGCCCTCCGTATCAGCCTTCCCCCGGGCACCCGCGTCCCGCGCAGCCCCTCTGCTTTGCGCTCTTCGGTTTATTTTCCTGAATCATTTTGGGCACTATTATAACTGAAGAGCTGAGAGCAGAAAGGTGTGGGTGAGACACTTGGTTTGACTGCAGCTTTCCTTGTTCGCCAGGGCAGAACAAAATTTTTCTTTATTTTGAACTCTTTTTGTTTGTTTCCGTGGTAGGCTGCGAGCGTGTGCATCTCTGTGCCGGCTGGGAGGAGAGCCACGAGGATGATGCGAGGGCTGGAGCACCTCTCCTCTGAGGAGAGGCTGAGAGAGTTGGGGCTGTTCAGCCTGGAGAAGAGAAGGCTCCGGGGAGATCTTATTGCGGCCTTCCAGTCCCTAAAGGGGCTCCAGGAGAGCTGGGGAAGGACTTTTTACTGGGGCATGGAGTGATAGGACGAGGGGGAATGGCTTCAAACTGGAAGAGGGCAGGTTTAGATTGAACATTAGGAAGAAGTTTTTCCCTGTGAGGGTGGTGAGGCACTGGCCCAGGTTGCCCAGAGAGGTTGTTGAGGCCCCATCCCTGGAGGTGTTCAAGGCCAGGCTGGACGTGGCCTTGGGCAGCCTGGTGTGGTGGGCGGTGTCCCTGCCTATGGCAGGGGGGTTGGAACTCGATGGTCTTCAAGGTCCTTTCCAACCTAAACCATTCTGTGATTCTATGATTTCAGGCTGGTAGAAGGTTATGATGATATCATCCAGCAAAATGAATAGGAACTTCCAAGTGGTGGGATTATAATTCTGGTTTGGGGTGGTTTTTTTTTTTATTTTGAATTGTTTTTTATTCATATGGTACATCAATCCTGCAATGATGTTTTTACAGTATTAGTGAGGAGCTCTCGGCTGTTCCTTGACAGTGCGATACTGTCAATGTACTGTGCTATGTCACCGTGATATGGGACACTGTCAGTATTTATTTAATAATAATTTCGCATCTTGTAATACTTGTGTTCATGGTTCTGGAAATGATGGTGTTATTCTGGGACAGAATACGGAGCGTGTTAGAATTCCTTTTATACTTGGAAAAGGAGCTGAGACTTTTTTTTAATGCTTAAGCTATTGATGCTGAAGCCAAACAAATTTCAGTTAAGAATCTACTTTTTATGGTCGAGATGGTAATGGAATAAGCAGCCAAGGGAAGTTGTTGTGACTTTTTGATGCCTCAGATCCAAACTTGTTGAAACTGGGCTTTAGACAAACCTAAATAACCAGGCTCAATGCTGGAGTAAGCGGGTGAAATTTAGTTCTGTTTTGTTCTTATACGCAGGAGGTCAGATTACACGGTGGGATAATCTTTATTATACTTACAGGTTATGAATTCTATATAATTTTTTCTTCTTGCTCAAAACATACAGGAGTTTGCATTTTAGCGGGTGCATATTTGTTACATCTGTGCTTATGTTGTGGTCAGTCTTTATTTCTGTCCCGTCCTCTCTGCTGCTCTCTCCTTTCCTCCCCCCGTCGAAGCTCCCGGGCGCTGTGGGGACGCGGTGCCGGGGCTGTTCCGTGCCCCTCCGTCCCTTTCACAAGGGAGAGGAGCTGCTCCGTGCCGTCGTTGGTCCGGGGGGGCTGTGCCGTAGCCCCCCGCCGGCGGCTGCCCCCCTCAGCCACGGCAGAGCCTGCGGCGGAGCCAGCCGTGGGGCATCCCCCTCGCTGCCTGTGTGCCTCTCTGGGTGAATGTCGCGTTTAGGAAAGGTAAGTTTTGTGCTTTTCTGTTCGTTAATTCAGGGGGGAAGAACTGCAGTGAAATGTAAAGCGCTGTTTGTTTGTTGAAAAACTTTGCGTTGGCGTGGGCGTGCTGCTGCCGGCGGTCGGGGTAAGGGGCTCGTCCGGCCCCCACCTCCGCACACAGCCCAAGGGGTCACACGTTACNAAAAAAAATTAAAAAAAAAAGAAATCCCGCGTCCTTTTGTAGCTGAACGATTCACCCCTGACCGCCTCATCCAACCTAAAGACGTTTTGTCGGCTGTGCCCAGGAGATGCTGGGTCACGTGGCGGCTCCGTTTCCGTAGAGACGGCGCTGTGCCGCGCCGGGATGCCGCCTCGGGATGCCAGCTCGGCGGAGGACCGGAGAGGCGTTCTCCAGGACCGCAAAGGTTTGCCGGATTCGCGTCCATCGCGTTGTTAGCGCGAAGGCGTTCGCCGGGTCCCCGCATGCCGCCGGGGTACCGCAGCGCGTTGCCGCGGCGGAGTTAACTTCTCCGGCTGCTGCTGGAAATGCAGTCCTGTAATTTTGCGCCGGTTGGCGGGGAGAGGGATGCCGGGGAGGAGCGGCAGCGCGACCCCGCCGTCAGGCTGTATTTCTCCCCGTCCGTTGGCCGGCGGCGGTGGGACCGGCTCGGGCGGGGAGGCGGCGCGGGGCGTCTCACTGCCCGGCCGGGAGCGGGTCGCTGCCCGCGCCTCCTTCCCCCTCTCCCGTCAGTCGGTCGGAACAGGGCAGGAACAAAGTCACTGTGAAGTGCTCTCGCGCTCCGCTCNTGCTCTCTCGCTCGATGCCTTGTTTACAGCGAGAATTGGCATTAAGAGGTCATTCGTGCCCAGGTGACGTTTTTTAGTGGAAAACAGCAGAGTTTGCCATGAGGTGCTGTCACGGTGAGTAATGCGCATATTGCGATTTCCTGGAAATAAATAGGCATAATAACGAACTCGTGTTTGTGTCGGTGTCTCTGAACAGTCGCTGCTATTCCATTCCCATGCTGGAGACAGCAGCCAGCCGAGGAACGCTCTTTGGTGGTTTTGTTAGGGATGTTGCATACAAATAAATGGGCTATTACATAAAAAAAAACAAACAGTGAAGACTTCATTTTAAAATTCCTCAGAAACGATACATTATATATATTTTCACTAGGTTTTATTGTAGTGCTCAGGGATTTATTTTCCTCTACTTCTCTGTTTGTAAAATCTCAAATATCTGTATATATTTCCAGGTTTGTGATTGGTTTTTAACTTCTTACCCTGTTCCGTTTGTTTGTGATCACCCTCACGGCAGCACGCACCTTAAACTATTTGCTAAATCGCTCCAAACCCTGTGAAAATAGAATAGCCTGTTCCTCGTTCCTGCTACTGAAATAACCTAAATTTGCCGTTTTCCAGAGGACAGAGCAGAAGGATGAAGGCTCGGAGCGGCCTGGCCGGGGCGCGGGGTGGGGGGGAGCGGAGCGGGGGCTGCGCGNCCTCTGCATCAAGATAGCTTTTGGCTGGGTTACTGCTCGGTGGCATTGGGAAAATTAGTCCCAGTTAAAAAAATAGATGTAAAAGCTTCATAAAGGCACGTAGAAAACTTAGCTCAACGTTTTAAAGGGAGGCAGGGACCCCATTTCTCATTCCTACTCCCCAAATGAAAACCCCCTCTTGAATAGTATAAGAACAGGAATTGGCTGTTTTCTGCTGTTTAAAATAACGAAGGGAGCGAAGGGGTAATTAATCTGTAATATATACACGCACATTTTCTTGAAAGTTGCTCACGTGATTTGCACGGGAACGGGGTGGTGAGATCCCATTTAATACTACAGTTGTTATGTTCCATTTTTATGGGGAAAAAGAGTGTTGGCTCAGCATATCCACGGATGTGTTTGCCCTTGGTGCTCTCATTGGAGAAGTGTTAGCGGCTATTTTTAAACAATTCCTAATTTTTTCTTATAAATCCTCTGTCAGAAGGTAGCCCGGCACAGGGAGGAACTGCTGACGGTCGTCTTGTGCTTGGGATTTTGCAGAAGTCCGTGCAGAGTAAGTGTTTGTGCCTCCCTGAAGCTGCAGTCCTGTACACTAGGTTAATTACAGTGCAGTAATTCTTTAGAAATATTTTAACAATACTATGATCCGGGTATCTTACGGGACTGGTCGAGGGCTACAGGGAACTTTACGTCTGGTTCTCGGCTGCTCAGGGATAGCCACAAGTGCGTTTCCGTTCTCAGGTTTCTCTCGTCTGCACAATGGACGGGTTTGCATCTCCCGTAAATTCAGGTTACCCCTATTTGGGGTTTTTTTGTTCCCTGCTCAGAAAAGAAACTGAGTAAGTAGCAGAAACTCAGACCTCTCTTCTTTACTGAAAGGGCACTTCGGCTTTCAACAGACTTTTTTTGTTTAACAGTAGAAATAACACGTAACAATTTCCCACTTTTTGCTGGAGTTTTTTGGTAATTTATTGGGGGATCTCAGAGGTAACATCAAAGCTGGAGACTGAACCTGACCAGCTGCGCTCCCCGCTGAGATCGAACAAGCACTTGAATAGAATAGAGACGAGGTAAGA
>VUYV01000402.1:434235-532306 GCA_008711295.1 Anarhynchus alexandrinus
GTCCGTTGGCCGGCGGCGGTGGGACCGGCTCGGGCGGGGAGGCGGCGCGGGGCGTCTCGCTGCCCGGCCGGGAGCGGGTCGCTGCCCGCGCCTCCTTCCCCCTCTCCCGTCAGTCGGTCGGAACAGGGCAGGAACAAAGTCACTGTGAAGTGCTCTCGCGCTCGATGCCTTGTTTACAGCGAGAATTGGCATTAAGAGGTCATTCGTGCCCAGGTGACGTTTGAGTGGAAAACGGCAGAGTTTGCCCTGAGGTGCTGTCACGGTGAGTAATGCGCATATTGCGATTTCCTGGAAATAAATAGGCATAATAACGAACTCGTGTTTGTGTCGGTGTCTCTGAACAGTCGCTGCTATTCCATTCCCATGCTGGAGACAGCAGCCAGCCGAGGAACGCTCTTTGGTGGTTTTGTTAGGGATGTTGCATACAAATAAATGGGCTATTACATAAAAAAAAACAAACAGTGAAGACTTCATTTTAAAATTGCTCAGAAACGATACATTATATATATTTTCACTAGGTTTTATTGTAGTGCTCAGGGATTTATTTTCCTCTACTTCTCTGTTTGTAAAATCTCAAATATCTGTATATATTTCCAGGTTTGTGATTGGTTTTTAACTTCTTACCCTGTTCCGTTTGTTTGTGATCACCCTCACGGCAGCACGCACCTTAAACTATTTGCTAAATCGCTCCAAACCCTGTGAAAATAGAATAGCCTGTTCCTCGTTCCTGCTACTGAAATAACCTAAATTTGCCGTTTTCCAGAGGACAGAGCAGAAGGATGAAGGCTCGGAGCGGCCTGGCCGGGGCGCGGGGTGGGGGGGAGCGGGGCTGGGGCTGCGCGTTAGCCCGGCCCGGCACGCGTAAAGCGCTCCCCGCTGGCAAACGGCTGGGCTGCTCTGCCTGGGTTATACATTTTTAATCTAAATTGTCGGTGGATTATGCATTGTTAATTATCTTTTTCTGCCTTCCTCTGCATCAAGATAGCTTTTGGCTGGGTTACTGCTCGGTGGCATTGGGAAAATTAGTCCCAGTTAAAAAAACAGATGTAAAAGCTTCATAAAGGCACGTAGAAAACTTAGCTCAACGTTTTAAAGGGAGGCAGGGACCCCATTTCTCATTCCTACTCCCCAAATGAAAACCCCCTCTTGAATAGTATAAGAACAGGAATTGGCTGTTTTCTGCTGTTTAAAATAACGAAGGGAGCGAAGGGGTAATTAATCTGTAATATATACACGCACATTTTCTTGAAAGTTGCTCACGTGATTTGCACGGGAACGGGGTGGTGAGATCCCATTTAATACTACAGTTGTTATGTTCCATTTTTATGGGGAAAAAGAGTGTTGGCTCAGCATATCCACGGATGTGTTTGCCCTTGGTGCTCTCATTGGAGAAGTGTTAGCGGCTATTTTTAAACAATTCCTAATTTTTTCTTATAAATCCTCTGTCAGAAGGTAGCCCGGCACAGCGAGGAACTGCTGACGGTCGTCTTGTGCTTGGGATTTTGCAGAAGTCCGTGCAGAGTAAGTGTTTGTGCCTCCCTGAAGCTGCAGTCCTGTACACTAGTTTAATTACAGTGCAGTAATTCTTTAGAAATATTTTAACAATACTATGATCCGGGTATCTTACGGGACTGGTCGAGGGCTACAGGGAACTTTACGTCTGGTTCTCGGCTGCTCAGGGATAGCCACAAGTGCGTTTCCGTTCTCAGGTTTCTCTCGTCTGCACAATGGACGGGTTTGCATCTCCCGTAAATTCAGGTTACCCCTATTTGGGGTTTTTTTGTTCCCTGCTCAGAAAAGAAACTGAGTAAGTAGCAGAAACTCAGACCTCTCTTCTTTACTGAAAGGGCACTTCGGCTTTCAACAGACTTTCTTTTTTGTTTAACAGTAGAAATAACAGGTAACAATTTCCCACTTTTTGCTGGAGTTTTTTGGTAATTTATTGGGGGATCTCAGAGGTAACATCAAAGCTGGAGACTGAACCTGACCAGCTGCGCTCCCCGCTGAGATCGAACAAGCACTTGAATAGAATAGAGACGAGGTAAGAAGCAATGGGAATTTTTCGTTGCCCCATGGCCGTGTCTACACGTGCCTGGGAGCTGAGCACCGTGCCGTGCGCCGCGCCGTGTGCCATGCCATGCAGTTTCACCTTGAAGGCGGCTGCGGTAAACCCGGACTGGGGCCGCTGCCGGGGGGACGTGGCTCCCGGGACCAGTCCCCCCGTGGCACGGGCAAACCAACAGGTTTATTGAAATGCCGCATTGTGTAACCCCCGAGTGCGATGCAGCTCTGTTTCAACAGCAGCAAAGTTCCTTTGGATGAATTGGAGCTAAATTTGTTGCACTTTTAAATGTCTGTTTTTCCAGTGCAGAGTCATTTGTTTTTCGTGCTATTTCCCATGCACGACCTGCTCGCGTCCATGAAGACAACAAGCGTTGTGTCCTCCAGCTCTGTGCCTTCGGCTTTGTTGCTCCGTTCATGGATTCATAGCTTCCAGCACCGCTACGGCTGCATCTATGCACTCCACAAAAATAAGCGTCTCTCATCCTTTACTCCCGTTAGTTAGCGGCAGCCGTTGCTTTTGCAGAAGTGTGAGTCATATTCTCTTGCGGCACAGCAGTCGCACACGCTCGATGGGGAAAACACTTGTGCTGCTGTCCCCAAAAGTAGAATTGGTCTCTGCGTCTCTGTGCAAAGCACAAATGGGACACGAGGATGATCCGAGGGCTGGAGCACCTCTCCTCTGAGGAGAGGCTGAAAGAGTTGGGGCTGTTCAGCCTGGAGAAGAGAAGGCTCCGGGGAGATCTTATTGCGGCCTTCCAGTCCCTAAAGGGGCTCCAGGAGAGCTGGGGAAGGACTTTTTACTGGGGCATGGAGTGATAGGACGAGGGGGAATGGCTTCACACTGGAAGAGGGCAGGTTTAGATTGAACATGAGGAAGAAGTTTTTCACTGTGAGGGTGGTGAGGCACTGGCACAGGTTGCCCAGAGAGGTTGTTGAGGCCCCATCCCTGGAGGTGTTCAAGGCCAGGCTGGACGTGGCCTTGGGCAACCTGGTGTGGTGGGAGGTGTCCCTGCCTATGGCAGGGGGGTTGGAACTCGATGATCTTCAAGGTCCTTTCCAACCCAAACCATTCTATGATCCTGTGATGACAAAACTGAGATGCTTTGGTTCCAAGCCCAACCTGCCTGTGCGACAGAATGCCCTCTTTATTTGAAATTGAAGAGGTCTAATGTGAAATAGTTTCAGAATAGCAATAGAAATCAAACACTTCCACTCTCTCTAAAAATTTCTCATTGTAGCAGCATATTTTAATTATCAGGGAGGGGTTCCTGGTGTAAAGTAGACTGAGACTTTGAAACTATTTATAGAATCGTGGAATCATTTGAGTTAGAAAAGACCTTTAAGATCATCGAGTCCAACCATTAACCCAGCACTGCCCAGCCCACCACTAACCCATGTCCCTCAGCACCACGTCTACGCATCTTTTAAACACCTCCAGGGATGGCGACTCCACCACTGCCCTGGGCAGCTGTGCCAGCGCTTGACAACCCTTTCCATGAAGAAATTCTTCCTAATATCCATCCTAAACCTCCCCTGGTGCAACTTGAGGCCGTTCCCTCTTGTCCCATCACTTGCTGTTTTCCATCCTTCGCCTCCTTCCCCTTTGTAAGGAGGAAGGAGGTAGTTTCCTGTTTCTTAATCCAAACTCCTACCCAAGATTAGAAAATCCACAAAACCCTCTAAGGAAAGCTTTAATATATTTTTGGATTGTGCATAGTACCTCTCCAAAAAATATATAATATTATCAAATATTCTCCTACGCAAGTAGCCAGACACCCTCCTCTCGATGCGGGGTGTACGCAGTGTTCCAGCGCAGTTTTCAGCCTGCAGCTGGAGTGCAGTCAGCGTTTTGAAACGTTGCCTCCTGCGTCCTCCTGCCAAGAGAAATCAGAAACCCTGGGCTTGATCCTGGAGCCCCGCCAGGCGCGGTGCGGGCTTCGAGGGCCGGACCTGGCTGCGTGGCTCTCTGCGAGTTCTGCGGGGCGGCGGCGGCTGCTGCACGCACGGCTGCGGACCTGGCTGTGAGGGTTTGATGTATGGATGGTGAAAAGGAAAGAAAAGCCTAAAAGAAAAAGAACAAACCCTTCTTAAAATACAGTGACTTTGTCTCCGAGGTCTGGTTTGTGCACTCTGCAGCGGCTCCCCACGGCAGTGTTCAAACCTTACTTTGTGTCGTGTGAATTCAGTCTCTCTGAGACTTTATCGTGCAATATATTGCATGGCTGCAGCAGCAGAAGTGTGGCCAGCACATCAAGGGAGGGGATTTTGCCCCTCTACTCTGGTGAGACCCCACTGGAGTACTGCGTCCAACTCTCTTTCCAACATAGGAAAGACATGGACCTGGTGGAGCGGGGCCAGAGGAGGCCCTGGAGCTGCTGCGAGGGCTGGAGCCCCTCTACTGGGAGGACAGGCTGGGAGAGTTGGGGGGGTTCAGCCTGGAGAAGAGAAGGCTCTGCGGAGATCTCCGAGCCCCTTCCAGTGCCTAAAGGGGCTCCAGGAGAGCTGGGGAGGGACTTTTTACAAGGGCATGTAGTGACAGGATGAGGGGGAATGGCTTCCAACTAGAAGAGGGGAGATTTAGATGAGAGATTGGGAAGAAATTTGTGGCTGTGCGGGTGGTGAGTCCCTGGCGCAGGTTGCCCCGAGAAGCTGTGGCTGCCCCATCCCTGGAGGTGTCCAAGGCCAGGTTGGATGGGGCTTGGAGCAACCTGGGCTGGTGGGAGGTGTCCCTGCCCAGGGCAGGGGGTGGGACAAGATGATCTTTAAGGTCCCTTCCAACCTAAACCGTTCTGTGTTTCTAAGAGAAAGTACAATGTCATGGGACAAGAACCACCAGTGTGTTGCATTGGTGTGTCCTTTGGAAGGGACCCCCTCTTGGTTGGGTGGTGGCTCTGAGAAGACGGGCTCAGCTGCCCACCAAAGTCTGGGCTTCAGCTGGCATGTCCTGCCTCTTGAATTCACCTGGTAATTCCTACAGTTGTGTCTGATGGATTGTCTTGTGTCAGAGATTTGTCTTCAGTCATTGTAAGAAATCCCATATGTATGTGGCAAACAAAAGTTTCTAAAACTTTTCCTACTGGGAAGTTTTTCCCTCGCATTTTTGGTTTGGGCAGCAGAGCTCAAAACACGTACACCGTTGTTACTACAGTTATTTCCTAATTCAGAGTTCATGGAGTCCAAGTGAATCATCGCAGACGTTTAACCTCAACCACAAATACAACGGGGATCAGAAGATTTCTTTGAATTACTTCCTGTGCAAAGCGGAAAATACCAACAAAAAATCAGGCATTTTATAAAAAGCATTCAAGTTTCCGATACGCAGAGGCTGCCGCAGCCCAGGGAGTCGTTCGTGTGCTTTGGTGCCCTTTGGTCATTGCCATTTCTGCTCTTTGGACTTTGTTGTATCGTTTCTTGTGTGCTGTGGTTTGGTTTTATGAGAAATAAATCGCTTTTATATGTAGGTTGCCATCAAGTCACCACATAATTGTCTGCTAAATGGGAGGTTTGGCATGACGTTCTGTCTGGGAAAAGCATGTTTTCCAGCTCGTAGTCGTTCCTGCGTTTCTTCGCTGAACCCTCCCTGCCTTTCAGCCTCCCTCTTGAGTTGTAGTTCCTAAAATTGGGTGTGATTCCATTTGTATTCTTACGGAGCCAAATGCAACAGGAACCCCTCGGTTCCCACGAACCGCTCTCCGGCTTTTGCCCGTGGTTGTTGCGTTGGGCTGGTTTGGGGGATGCTTCTCAGCTGACTGCCAGGAACCCTCCCGCCCTTTACCGTCATTTGCCTGCGATGAAGTCTATTTGCATCCCCCGTCTGTTAATTCTGTGAAAAAGAGTAATTCTAGCACCCCCTTCTTTGCTTTCTGTTGCGTACTTTTATTTTTCGTTGTGAGCTATTGCATTTCTAACCAGGTTTTGCTTTTCGTCGTTGGTCTGCCTTCAGTGCCTCCTGCTGAACAGATGGGTTGATCTTATATTCTCCTCACTCGGACACGTAGTCGGAGGGAAAAGGCAGCAGGAGATCATGATTTAGATTTGAATAATAAATAATGGGCCTTATTTTTTTGATTCTGTATGAAATACTGTACAGAAGAGGTCATTCTTTCATTTCCGCCTACTTAATGGTAGTTTTTGAGTAATTAGAGGATGAGAGTTCATACAGCAAATAACAGTAAAAGAATTACCCTCTTAAACGGTAGAACAAATTTGTTCAGCAGAGAGAACATTAGACAGAAAATTCACCCATCTAGCGCTCGAGGTTATCAAATGTATGGTGTGACCTACTAACGTCGGAGCTGATGAGCTCCAGAGCAGGTAGGTATCTGACACAATTAACTTCCACAAGCGTTTCAAGTAATTGTTGAGCTCTTCAGGCACAGAGTGGAATAGCGAGGGCAACGCTTAAGTAAGAAGTCTGAAACCATTTTCACCTAATCTTATTTAAAAGCAGTTCCGTGGGCTACTGCTGAAGCTATTTGAAGCTTCAGTATCCCGCAGCATTCCACAATATCCCTGTCTGCTCCCTTCTCTTCCAATCTGATGAACGTCTGTTGCACAGTTAGCCCACGTTATGTACGTTGTCCGCCCCGGAGTCCTCGCCGTTTGCACACAAAGCTCTGAAACACATATCGATGTGTTCTTTGGAGTGATGTTCTCTCGCCTAGCATCGGTTAAAGCTTTCACTTTGGGACATTCTTTAACCTATTTCTATTTTGGCTAGGTAGTAGCCAGTGCTTGTGTGAAGTCGGGCCTGAAAGGCCATTGCAACGTGCGTGAACCTTGTATGGTCTGGTCTTCCCTCCTGAGCACGTGTAGGCTTGTAACCATAGAATGTCTCCAGTTGGAAGGGACCTATAAGGATCATCGAGTCCAACTCCTTTGATGTTAGTGAGTACCTTGGTGCAGACTGCTCTGCTCGTGCCGATCATCCCAGATCAGACTGACGAAAACCTTTGGTGTAGAAAGGAAAGGCTGCCTGATTTTGGATGAAGTACGTGAGGGGACCGGAGCACTGGTTTAGGTTGCTCAGAGGGGTGGTGGAGTCTCCATCCTTGGAGATATTGGGACTTGGCAGCCTGCTCTGGCTGATCCAGGACTAGGTGATCTCAAGAGGTCCCTTCCAACCTCAACGATTCTGTCGTCTGAAATGCCCAACTGCGGGAACGGGCTTCAGGGTGTGGGGGCAGGGCGGTCAGGAGACTGTTCAGTGCCAGAAGCGATGGGTTAACTCGCGAGTGTCGGGGTTTGCCTGGATCCTTGCTGCTGATCCAGCACCATCCCCTGGCACATTTCTGATCAAACGCCGTGTGGCTTTGATATCAGAGGGAAACTGAAGATGCAAAGTCGGAGGAATAAGCCCTCGATCAAGTCCTCGTGCTGCCTGTGCTGTTAATTTGAGTGTGCCTGGGACCGTTCTTTGCCGCTGAACCGTCACATCCATGCTGTTAATCTTTCTTACCTTCCAAGAGAGTCTGGCTACGTCTGAGCTGTTTGCTGGGAGTCATTCCTGGCTCCTGCTGGCTCCCAGACTACTCCCAGGAATTCTCTGGGAGAGAGCTGTTTGACCGAGGCCAAAACTGCGCTAGGGTCTGCTAACAGCCTAAACGTGCAGATGATCCCGTTCCAGGAGATTGGAAGATGCTCCGGCACTGTTTCATGTACTAATACATGTGGGGCCAAACTGGCTCTGGATCATGCTGTCGAACGACATTCTTGAAGATTTGTGGGATGTAAACTGTAGGAACGGTTTGCAAATGAGACATGCTGGGATGGGCTCTGCATCTCTGACTCGGTAAATAGCATCTCTCATTTTAATTATTATTTGTGGAGGATTTGCACCGCAAGGGGGAAAGATTTCAACTGCGTTACCCATATCATCCTTCTAGAGCGTTTTGCAGACGGTAAAATGGCTTTATCCTCTTCCAGTGAGGGAGGAAGCTAACCCCGTCCGTGCTCCCTTGAACCTTCTCCCCCCGCTCCACCCTTCCTTTTGGTCATTTAGATCCAACGACCGCTGTGCCAGGGGGCGCACACGTGGGGAGCTGCTATCACTGGACCTCGCTGGCTGGGCCACGCTTTCTGTTCACGGTCGTGTCTTGTGCCTTTTTGTCCCATTGCCACGTCTGTGTCGTGACAGGAAGGGGAGAGACTTGGAGCAGCCCAATGCCCTTGAGCTGCACTGAACGTGTGCCAGTCTTGTCTTATTTGTGACGGGTGGAAGTTTCTGAGCAGGAGAAGTTCCATACAAATGGTGAGACTCTTTGGCAGAGGGCAGTTCAAGTGTTTGTCTCTGTGTCTGTCTTCCTTTGCCACTGCTCGGGAGGGTCTTCGGTCAATGAGCAAAACGAAGAGTCGATCTCCTTCATACGCTAGCCTGGAGGAGTGTGTCCTCCTTCGGCTTTTGGATTATTATAGAGTGAAATTGGCCAGAAAAGAAGCTTTAAAACAGAACAGTAGCAGTAGATCCCGTATCTCGTCATCTTAAAGATAAACAAGACCTGCTAGAGTAACAGGAAGCACAGGTGACCCACTAATCCTCTCTGGGGTGAATGATGTCCGCGCCACGTCTGCCCCTCTGTTAAACACCTCCAGGGATGGCGACTCCACCACTGCCCTGGGCAGCTGTGCCAGTGCTCCACAACCCTTTGGGTGAGGACATTTCTCCTAGGATCCATCCTGAACCTCCCCTGGCGCAACTTGACGCCATTCCCTCCTGTCCCATCGCCTGTTCCTGGGGAGCAGAGACCGCCCCCCCCTCGCTACCCCCTCCTTTCAGGGCGCTGTAGAGAGCGAGAAGGTCTCCCCTCAGCCTCCTCTTCTCCAGGCTGAACACCCCCAGGTCCCTCAGCCGCCCCTCACCAGACGTGTGCTCCAGACCCCTCACAGCTCCGCTGCCCTGAGGAGTGGTAAGGGAGAGGAACGTCTCTTGTTAAATCAGCTGTCAGAACAGGCAGGAAAGGATATGTTTTGGGGGGCACAACTTTGCTTCTGTCACTTCAAACCATCGCAGCATTTCTCTTTCTGGGAGAACTGGGTGGCACTGCTGCCCAACGGGGATGGTCCTTGCTGGGGGTAACTTCAGTCCTGACTGCTCTTTGGAGGAATCTTTGTGATCTCCACTGAGAACCAGCGCCGAGGCAGAGCAGGCGTTGTTACTGTGCTGTTGTCAAAGTGTGTTGACGTGGTTCTTCCAGGAACGGGACGTGATAAAAGCCGGTCACGCTTCTCTTGCTTTGAATCCCTCCTGATACGTTATGATGGAAAGAGATGAGTTTTTCCATGGCTGTTTGTGGGGGTCTCCCACCGCCCCTCCAGGTGGCTGTCGCGGCATTTCTTTGCTGCTCCGAAAGCGCGGTGCGGTAGGAAGCAAGAATGACGTTCCGTCAGGTCGTGCTGTGTAGTCAGTGCCCCTCTCACCTGGAGGGGAGCGCTGAGCAAAAGGCGTTAATGGTGCGTGTGTTGATGGGAACAAACGATTCCAATGAACTCGAGTGACTTGTACTTCCTAAGCCGCTATACGAGAAATAACCAAGTTCCAGGAAAAGGCATCGGTCTCACTTTATTGCTTTTTCCAGTTGAGCCCTTATCTGGGAAGAGCGAAAGGACCTGGAGGGGTATTCTTACAGGTTGATGCAACTGTTTCAGCAGCCGTTATTTATCATTTATGGTGGGGTTTTCAGGTATTAAACTGAACCAGGGCTCCCTGTGGGTCCGGTTGCTATTCCCTTGTTACAGACCCTCCGTTCAACTTGGAGCAAACCTCACTCATGATACCGAGGTCTCCGCTGCGGTGTCTGCCACCCGTGATGCCACCCGGCCAGGCACCTCCAAATGCTTTATGTTCACCTTTGCCTACAAACGCCTGCAAAACCATCCGGTTTCCTTTAAATCTGTCCTTGAAATTCCATCAGCATGCCTGTAGAATAAGAATAGTAATAGTAATAATAATAGTAATAGTAATAATAATAGCAATAATGGTAATAATAGTAATAATCATCAGAGCCTATGGTCAGCCAGGCTGTAGTGCAGCGGGACGTAATGTCGGTATGGTTTTTCAGTTCCATACCTCTAATATATCTCCTGTATCCCTCGGTTTGTGCCCGCCCTCCTCTGTCGGTGCGGCCTTAGTTGGAATTCTTTGTAGTTCTCTCTGCGCAAAGAACCACAGCCCGGACTGTCAGTGGGGTTCCTGAGCAATGTCAAAAGGACCGATGGTGTCTGTTATAAGATCTTACTAGTTTAGAAATTCTCAGGTGATAGAGCAAGACTCAGCCCTCAAGTTAGCAAATGCACCGCTGCTCAGTCTGTAGCTGTGTGAATGCAATAGGTGCCATTTTAGAAGAAGTAACACAAAAGACCGACGGATATCGTGCAGCTATCCCCATTAATTCCATCCCTACTTAAAAAGGAGCTTAATTCCAGGCATTAATATATGATGATTAAACAAACACTGACATTTATTACAGTGCTAATCAGTCCAACTGAAAAATACTGTCTTTTTTTGTGATATGTGACGCACCCCCTGGTTCTCACGCACAAAACCTCCAATCCCGGCAGGAGAAGTCATCAGTTACCCTTCTCACGGATACGCTTTGTCTCCCGCTGCCTGAAATCCCGCCCTGGCTCGGGACCCTCCAGACCCCATTTAATCGTCCTTCCCGAGGGCCAGTGACGTTTTCCAAATTTTGGAATTTCGAGTGTCAGTCTTTGACGTCGGACTCCCCGCCCCAGGCTGACGGACGGCGCACGCTTGCTCCCTTTGGTTTTGCCTTTTTTTTTTTTATTGGCTGCTGTGACAGCCCTTAACCCTCAAGTATAGATTGCTTTTCCTGAGCTCTGCATTTTCCGAGGCTCTCTACTCCGATGGAAGCAAATAAGTAATGTGCTTTGCTGCACATCAGCAGTCTCAGACGGGAGGAGTGTTTCCAGCGGAAGGCAGTTTGGTAAATTTTGTTTACTCTTGCTTTTTTGTAAAGGTCCTTTCCAGGGTGATTGGCCAACGCAGCAAAAAGTCTCAGGACTTAGTTCCTCTTGTTTATTGAGGTTTTCAACTTCTGAGGTCTCAGAATCGTCCTGGTTTTAGTTCTGGACCTTCACCAATCGAGTCTGAAGGGAGACAAGCAAGTAATTAGACCTAGGCTTAATTGTGCTTTTCTTCACAATGCGCGATGATTGATTTTCCTACTTAGGAAAAGTGTTGACACAAAACAGCAGTGACTAATCTATTTCTTGTTTCTCATTTTTAGACGAGGTTACTCTCGTGTTTAGACAGGATTACTGAGAACAGATGTGGCAGCAACTTCAGTTACGTCTGGGTCTCATTGGTTTTACTGCAGGTAGGAGACAGTAGTTAATAAGAGGAAATAATGGCCATGGAGAGAAGTCAAGATCTTTGCTGATTTCATTAGAATTACGGCGATTACCCGTAAAAGCTTGTTGACGTGTTCAGGAAGGTGATGGGGAAATCTAAGAACAGGGTATGTGGGCGAGTAAATTGTTTAAATGGCTCCTAAGTGGTGGCACACCTGCATGGTTCTGCCCGGTCTTTCTTCCTTCCTTCCCAGGTTTGTGCTGAGTGCGGGGGGCTCTCGGGATCCATGGTCTCACCCCCTCCGCAAATCTCGGCTCTGTATTTGTCTTCTGGTCGCGTCTGCCACCGCCGCACCACGCGTCGGCACGCGAGAGCCTGCGGTCCCCGGGGAGCGGCTCAGCCCGTGACACCCCGGGAGACCATGGCCACGCGTGGACCCAAAGCTGTGAGTTTTCTTCTGCGCGTCCCTGCCCAAAGGAGCCCCCATCGTTAGGTGCTTCCTGTCCCGCTGCTCTTATGTCCTCGGTTGGTTCTGGTTCGCCGGAGAGCGATGGCATTCGGCACACCGCGACTCAGCCAGTTCGCACCTGCGACCGCCGAGGTACCGAGGACGACCCGCGTTTTCCTTTTGCAAAGGACACCGTCGTGTTTTTCAAGCCACTTAACGTTTACGCAATGCGCACCTTGGGCCTCGCGGGTGGAACGGGAACGAAGATCGCCGCCGTCGTGACTTCTGCTGCCTGCCGTGGGCTGCTCCCTGCCCGCCCCTCGTAAGCAGCGGGGAAAAAGAGAATTTAAGGGGTTTGATTTCTCAGCTTCTGTGGCTGCCGCCTCCCGCGTACCTGAGAGATTTCTCCGATTTCACTGCTTATTTTTAGGTGCTTCTCTTCCCAAGAGCACCCCAGGCAGATTAAATACACCTTAAATGCCGCATAAGTTAAACCTGAAAAATTTAACTGAACAAAACAGAATAAGTTTTGAAAGAAAGATGTAAGCTGTTCTTGCTATCCCTCCAAGTCCCTCCGTTGTTCTAACATCAGCTACAGCCGAGGGCGGGAGAGGAGTTACGGCTCTGCCTGCCTCTCCTGGGATTCTCCACCAGTGAGGATTTGGGATTTAAGGGGGCTCCAGGAGAGCTGGAGAAGGACTTTTTACTGGGGCATGGAGTGATAGGACGAGGGGGAATGGCTTCAAACTGGAAGAGGGCAGGTTTAGATTGAACATTAGGAAGAAGTTTTTCACTGTGAGGGTNGGGCAACCTGGTGTGGTGGGAGGTGTCCCTGCCTATGGCAGGGGGTTGGAACTCGATGATCCTCAAGGTCCTTTCCAACCTAAACCATTCTGTGATTTCTCCTGCCTCGGGTGCCCGGATAGTTACGTTTTCGGGTGAGATTATCGGTGCAGAAGAATCTCTTCTTTCAGCCATTGAAGAATATTTGTCTCTTTTTCTGCTATTTTGATAGGCTGTAGCAGATGCCGACAATCACGAGCATCTCGGGAGGGGAAATCCATTATGTTCCTTTTAAACTAGACATTTTGGTACGCTGAGGTTGACCTGCGCTGGAAGTCCCAGGTTCATACAAGCAGCTCCTACTGCTCCAGTGGTATTGCGTACGTGCTTCCAGCATCCTCCCCGTTTCACGAACAATTCCGTTTGTCTCTCGTGGTCATGCAAGAAAATACGGTGCCATCTTGACAGAGGTGCAGTTTTTTGAAAAGACATTCCCTAAAAATGTATAAATGGCCTCAAGAAATTCTCTGCACTGGGAAAGGCTTTTTTGTACGCAGTAAAGAGGACAGAATTGTGCTATTAGAAATCTTTTAACCAGGTGTTCGTATTTAATTTTTTCTTTGCCTTTGTCACCGTTAGCAAGGATTCGGCTGGAAAATTGAGGACAGTGGTATTTACAGAACTGGAAGGAACTTGTGGAAATGTCTCATAACGATACGAAAAGCAGATTGCAAATGGTGAATCACATCCACTTTCTTATGAGAAGGGTCATAGAAAAGCCATACTGTAATGAAGTCAAGAGTTACCCCTCACCCAAAACAGTGAGCTTCTGCGGGACAGAGGGAGGTGTGCCCCGTGCGCCGTTGGTTACTGGGGGCGAAATGAATTCTGTGAAGGTTCGCGCCGTGGTCTGCATCCCGCGGGCGGGGGGTGCATGCCCTCCTCTGCCCGCTGTGCTCCGCTCCGCTGCCCGTCTTCCACGCCGAAATCCGCCTGCCCTCCAGGTATGAGGAATACTGGGGGGTGTTTGCTGTGTCGGAGAGCGCGGGGTGTGCGGAAAACCTTTGTCCCCGGGTTTCCCCCAGCTGATGCACACAGAGGCTGCGAAACAAGTCGCTGAAAAATACAGTTTGGGCTGCGAAAGCTGCTGCTTGCTGCAGCGGTTGCGCTGGCGGCTGCGGGTATGGCTCTGCGCTGTGCGCCGCAGGAACACGAGTTTGGGGAAAAAGGCGAGTTTTGCGGTGTAGATGTGGACAGAATGTTCCTCGCCTCTGGGCAAGAAGAAGTAAGTAGGGAGCTAAAGGGGCAGAGGGAAAGCACTGCTAATTAACTGCTCGTTACCGCGGGGTGTATTTGCGTCTTCGCTAGCAAAATGAATGGCCTCCAACCGGACCGCGGGGTGCCACGTCTGGCGGCTTCCCACCACGTCACCGTCCCATTTCTGCTGCCGCGCACAGTGAGGAGTTCCTTTTCCGAAGGAGCGCCCTCAGTAAATATATTATGACCAAATCATTTCTTGGTGTAACGTTATATTTGGAGCAGCGTTGACGTTAGACACGCAGCATGAGTATTTCTGGGCACGTCTGTCCTGAGGACTGCGAGCAGAAGTGCTTTTGCGCTCAAACCCAACATGGAGAAGGAACGCACTCAGCCGGGAACGCATTCTTTGTGATCTTATATGTTTGATATGCAGGTGATTTTTTTTTTGATGGTTGCCCAGCTCCGCATTGCTGGGCTCTGCAGATCGTTGAGTGCGATAAGGCAATGAGCCTTAAGGGCGCTGCTGGTGCTGTCCCTGGGAGCAGGCGGCGCGCGGCTGCACGGGGAACCTCAGGGAACCTCGGGGTGGGCGAACGCCGCAGCCGCCTGCTGCCCCTCGGGCTGTAGAAAACTCACCTCGGGCAGGGTCCGTTTCAGCATTACCGGCAGTGAATCTTACTGAAAGTGAGTGCTTATTAATACAAAACCCAAACTGTGGATGTTGCATTGCTTGTTAGAATAACACTTGGCTTAATTTCTTTAAACGTTTCAAGTAATTGCCTTAATTTGAGTGGTTCCTACATTTGCTTGAACTCCCAGACCGTGCCAAAGGTCGGCTATGGAGTCACCAACGTCAGTTTTATCTCCGTTTTAGTGTAACACACGAATTGTGACGAGCGGTTAGACTGGAGCAGCCCGAGCTCTTCATACGTCTTTGGGCAAAGCAGTTTCTGCTGCTGCTCCTCGACGCGGTGTTGTCACAGAGCACAGTGATCTCCTTTTCCCCAGTGTTGGGTTTGTTGCCTTTTTGTTGGTTTTTTTTTAAATGCTAACTGGAATAAATATTTCTGTTCTAGTCCTCCTCGGCCTCTGACTAACATGAACGACGCCATGGTGACCCACATGTCCTCTGGAGCACCCACACCGACAAAAAGGTACGCGTCCCTTGCGATACCGGTGGTTTATTTCTGAGAGGGGTGAAAAAATACAGAGTATGGATTTCGTATCACTGGGACTCTTCTATTATATTTCAAATAACACTTCAAAACGAGTGTACAGCAGTCACGATGTAAGGAATTGTTTGCAGTGCTTCATTTGATTCTCTCTGAAGAGTGATTTTCTTTTATTGGAGTAGATGTTATTCCATGAGTGTGACTGAAGAAATATCTGAAGAGCGCTAAAGAGATTTTTGTTTTTCTTTGTAAACAGAACTTCTCTCCCAAAGCTGCTCTGAGGGGGGGTGGTGTTGTTCTATCAGAGGCGCCTCCGCTCCCAGAGGGTTACTCTGTTCTGCGGGAGACACTTCGCATAAGGAGGCGGCTGCGTTGCCGTTGTTAACGCTTGTTCTCCACACCAAACACAGCTGAGCTGCCAAAGTCCTTTCAAGTTGCCCGTGTCCACTAGAGGCATTTAGGCTTGAGTTGGATTGGGGTTTACATTTGCTTAGTTATATATACGTGAATTACTGTATGGCTGTACCTATGTAAATGTGCAAAACACTAGCCGAGTCCCGTATTTGCGCTTTCCTTCCTTGTGAGGATACGCCAGGGAGGACAGCAAGGCGGTTCCCCGCAGACTGCGTTGTCCAGAGCTGCGTATGAATGAACGTTCCCGGCAGGGAATGAGAAACCAAACTGTCGCTGGTTTTGTGACGGGGTGGTACTGGAGAGGCAACAGACCCCTCATCTTCCGCAGCAGTCCTGGAACAGAGCAGAGCAAAGATCCCCGTACTCCCCTTCTGCTTCCCGGGGCAGAAGTCATCAGTTGTGCGTGTGGGAAAGGCTGAGGGACGTGGGGCTTTTCAGTCTGGAGAGGAGAAGACTGAGGGGGTGATCAATGCTCATCAGTCCTTCAAGGGAGGGTGCCAGGGGGATGGGAACAGTCTTTGTTCAGTGGTGCCCAGTGACAGGACAAGAGGGAACGGGCACAAACGTGACCATAGGAAGTTCCATCTGAACCTGAGGAGGGCCTTCTCTCCTGTGCGGGTGGCAGAGCAGTGGCACAGGCTGCCCAGAGAGGTGGGGGAGTCTCCCCCTCTGGAGCCATTCCAAACCCGCCTGGACGCCGTCCTGTGCCACTGCTGGAGGTGCCCCTGCTCTGGCAGGGGGTGGCACTGGGGGAGCTCCAGAGGGCCCTGCCAACTCCTGTCATTCTGTCATTCTGCAGGTTTGAACGGGCTGCATTAAAATTATTTCAAAATCTGTCTGCAGATCATTCCCTGTGGTGCCCACAAACGCTGCCTGGCGTGCAGTACGGCGTAGGGCTTCAGATATGGGATGTGGTGGAGTCCCCATCACTTGAAGTTTTCAAGATGCAATTGGACAGGGTGTTGGATAGTCTCACCTGGGCTCCCCTTCCCACGAAAGGCTGGACCAGGTGGTCTTGTGAGGTCCCTTCCAACCTGGGCCGCTCTATGATTCCATGAAATGCGCTTTTGCTGCCTGAGAAGGAAAGAGGCTGAGAGAGCACAGTTCCCAAAGCCGGTGCTTGACAGAGCATTCATGTGGGCAGTCGTTAAGCAGCACGACCCGTAACATCTTCTCGTTCACTGGGTTTCAGGCAACTTTGTGGGCAAGGCCTCCTGCATTGTCTCTGCTGTGAGCCTCTGCTTGGGGTCGGGTTTTTTGGCTGTCGAGCAAACAGCAGTCCTCCTCAAACCTCTACCAGAGGAGCTCCTGCGTTAGGCACACCTCTGCTCTGCACACGCCAGCGTGGAACACGTCCCGAGCAGCGATGTCTGACGGGTTCTCCTGCAGCATCCTCATCCTCTTGCACGCAAGGTCGCACAGAATGGGATGGGATAACCCTCCGTCCGTCCTCACTCGGGAGGAACAGTTAACGTGGGTAGGGATCACCTAGTTCCTTAGTTTCCACTTCGTTGTTTAACTACCTTTTCCTGTTTTCTTAATCCAAACTGGACAATTCACATTTAAAAAATCTCTAATCCACAGTCATCAAGGCCATCTCACCTGTCCGGTAGGGAGATCTTCCTGATGCCGTCCTGTCGTGTTCGGGCTCACCAGTGTTTCACCTCTTTCACGTACCTCATCAGTACGTGATTAGTTCCTGTGCTGGTCAGCGGGTGCCGTAGGTGCCTTTTCGTCTCACGGAATAATGTCACCCCCGGAACCATTCATTCCTCTGCTTCCTTCCACGCAGAGATTTCTTCATTTCTTGCATTGTTTCTACCGTGTTACCTACAAAAATCATGGCTGATCTGGAAGAAGAGGACAGTGAAACTCGAATCAAGGTGACCCACAGCAGGCGGCTCTGGGTTCGGCGCTTTGCCGGGAGACGGGCTCGTGCCAAATCTAGGCTTAGCGCGGAATATTCCGGAGGATGGTCTCTGGTGGAGGAGGTGAAGCAATCCTCCACAGATATGCCAATTTAGTTTGAGCGCACAGGAACAAATACTTTATTACTAGGAGAGCAATTGAGAAGTTACCTTTATTGCCATGTACCAGTATTGATCCTAAAGTACATTTTACCTAAGGAAACACTTCTCTTTTTTTCTTCTCTCCTCTCTCCTCTCTCCTTTCTCCTCTTCTCCTTTCTCCTCTTCTCCTTTCTCCTTTCTTTTCTCCTTTCTTTTCTCCTTTCTTTTCTCCTTTCTTTTCTCCTTTCTCTTCTCCTTTCTCTTCTCCTTTCTCTTCTCCTTTCTCTTCTCCTTTCTCTTCTCCTCTCCCTTCTCCTTTCTCTTCTCCTTTCTCTTCTCCTTTCTCTTCTCCTTTCTCTTCTCCTTTCTCTTCTCCTTTCTCTTCTCCTTTCTCTTCTCCTTTCTCTTCTCCTTTCTCTTCTCCTTTCTCTTCTCCTTTCTCTTCTCCTTTCTCTTCTCCTTTCTCTTCTCTCTTCTGTCTTCTCTCTTCTCTTCTTCCTTCTTTCTTTTTCCTTCTTTCTTTTCTTTTTCATGTCAACATCCAGAAACTCATTCAGGGTATGTCTTTCCCATCATCACCCGCCAGCTGTGCTCCTGTTCCTCCGTGGGCAGGGCTGAGCCTACGCGTTCCCTCTCTTTGAGAAGGCGATGCCACAGAGAACGCGAGGAAAATACCGTATCGAGCACTAATCCAAACCGAGAAGAGGGCTGGATGTTACAGCCTGACCTGACCCTTCAACTTGTTTTCTTGGCCACGTAGAGCTTACAATACATCGTTGAGATAAGGAATAGTGGAACAGCATTTTTGTATGGGAGAATGAAGGCAGAGAAAATCAACAGCTTATGCTAAGTAAGAATTAGTAGGTAACGTAGTGTTTAAGGTAAACACTAATCAGATTACGACAAGATCTCTACATTGTCAGGGGTTTTAAGGGTGCAAGAGTTTCGTGCTGATCCTGTATCCTGTCACCCGCGATGACAAGCAGCAGATGCTTAGGCAAGCTGATGAGCAGCCAGTCGTTAAGGCGAGTCAGTCAGTCAAATTTTGCTCTTGGTTTTTGCACTTGCCCCCGTGTCGCAGCGCTCGTCACTCCTTTCCTGCCTGATTTGCAGTACGTACAGAGAGCGCGAAATCCACGAATCCAGCATCCACCCGGGAGTTCTACTACTCAATCATGACCTGCTTAAGAAAGCTCTTCATTTTTTGCTGTAAAATTCACCTGTTAACCTTCTTCATGGTACTGAGGGTTGTTTGTATCCCACCTGCTTCTAGCCTGAGTCCTTGTCTGCTTAACTCTTCCTCGCGCAGGAGGTAGTCTGTAACTTGGATCACGTTCATTATTCTTTTCAGTACCTCTTCTTCTTTCAAGATTCCTTTTTTTTCTGGGATGACCAGAACTGCACCTAACAGTCAAACTGAGCCCCTTTGGTGTCCCAGTCCCACATCCTTCTGCTTGTGCGAATTGCAGGGATCCACATACCTCTTGTGAGCAGAGACACACAGCGGAAGAAATCTTTCTCTTCTTTGATGGGGGAAGGATGTGCATGGATCTGGATTCCATCACAAGAATCCCAGCAACACTGGATGTGGAAACTGCAGTGACCAAGGGAAGCATGAACAGCTTTTCAACAGTGCTACCACAACTAGTGTTTTGACTACTGAGGACATGATGGAATCGGCAACACCCTTTGGCTTAGAGCATTTCTGTATTTTTAAAGGAGCGAGGTCTCCGTTGCTGCCGGTTGTCCAAGACAACATCAGGTAAACCAAAGATCGTTCAGAAGTAAAGACTTGGAGAGGTCAGACCTGTTTGGACATACGGCGTGTCACCTGCCTCTCAGCACCCTGAAATTCATGTCAACTACCGAGACTTGCTTAAAAAGTTCCTCATGAGAATCAGTTATCATTTGCGAACTCAGGCCTCCGACACCTGTAGAAGGGAGCTGGGCAAGATCATCAAAAAAGACTGGAGGGTAACAAAAATGTCGAGAGAGGCTACTTCAGCCATTGGGACGGTCCTTGGTCACAGTTATCACCCAACAATATACCAGTTGACTGCAAGCAGCTCCTATTTTGAAAAATGTGCAAGTGACTGTAGGTGACTTCCCATCTAAAAGCGCAGAACTTTGGTGTTCTCTGATATGTCATTCCCTCGGTGAGTCAAAGGCTACGCTGAGGTAATTTTCTATCACACATACACTTTGCAGATACCATCCCCAGCAAAGACTAAAAAGAAGTTGGAATAAATTTGGAAAAAAAACACCAAAGCAACGACCTGATTCTGCAAAATGATGCTTGTTGTCCGCAGTTTGCTCTTCCTGAGAGGCGAGACATTCGCAGAAGTGTGGAATGGCACTAAACCAGTCCAGAACATATCTTTAGAAAGCCAAAATCATCTTACTTTCAAATGTCATCCTTTGCCAGGCATCACGAGAACTCACAGGCAGCAAATGCATGGTAGATGTCACCATCTGTGATCACCGTACCCATATTAGTTCCCGCCTCTTACCAAGGTCCTGGCTCATCCTCCTTGAGGATGCCACTTTCAGAACCCTGATACGAAAGGTTACTTCATCCAGCAGATTCCGCAGGAGTTCATGGGAAGAGACTGCTTCTCTCTGTACTTGCTTGTTCCAAAGAAGGAACGGGGCATTTATCTGCTCCTGGGCCCAGGGGGAGCGGACAGGCTGCCCCAGGCTCGGGCAGTAACGTCTGCTTCCATCGTTGCAGCTCCTCAGGCTCTCAGCTTGCAGAGCACATACTGCTCCATGGCCACCCCACAAGCCCCTGGGGCTTCAAACTGGAAGAGGGCAGGTTTAGATTAAACATTAGGCAGAAGTTTTTCACTGTGAGGGTGGTGAGGCACTGTCCCAGGTTGCCCAGAGAGGTTGTTGAGGCCCCATCCCTGGAGGTGTTCAAGGCCAGGCTGGATGTGGCCTTGGGCAGCCTGGTGTGGTGGGAGGTGTCCCTGCCTATGGCAGGGGGGTTGGAACTCGATGATCTTCAAGGGCCTTTCCAACCTAAACCATTCTAGGATTCTGTGATTCTATGTGCCTGAGGCTCGCATGGTGACCCAAACACATCTCTCAAAAGGTATTGTCACACACCCCCTGCTGAGCCCCTTTGTTCTTTGCGAAGTATCTGCTTGTGGTGGCGGCGTACACCTGACCCGGTCTCATCAGGGTTGGGGTGGTTTCAACCGCACAATAATGAGCAATACGGGTCTTCATCGGAGCTTCTCTGCTTGTTCAGCTGAGGTTCTACAAGAAGTGATCAGTGAAAGCCATTCCCGTTACAGCGTCTGTAGGATCGGGACTGTTTCTGTCTGTGGCAGGCGTGCCTGCGGCGTCACTGAGGGAGCTGCACTGGAAAGGACTTCTGAAGTAGCAGAGAGTATCTTAATCAGGTCGTGTCCACGCAGCCCAGAAAAACACTGCTTACCACGTTTTACCTGACACTGCCAAAACTTTGGCTCAGGTCAAGTGTACGTATTTCAAAAAGAATATGGAAACACTGCAAAATGAATTAGCGGAGAGCTCCAGAAATATCTAAAAGCTGGAAATGCCATGCTGAGGGAGCATTACCTGTTTAGGTTACGAAGGGAGGTAGAGATGGGATTTGATTGCTGGGTTTCAAGTATTTATACGTGGGAATATATCCCGTAGCAGGGGTTTTGGTGGGTCCTGAAATGCCCTTCTGTGCGAGGCTAAATTCTGCGTAGCCCCTGCGCACGGCCGGTCACGCTGGGTGCGCACAGGGGCTGTGGGTGTCGTGGCAAGCAGGAAAGCTAAAGTACTCGGCTTTGCCTCAGCTTGAAAGAGGCTCCGTACCTGTCTCAGCACAGGCCCGTCCGTATATACCCATCATACCATATATGGTGTAATATTTCTGAGTATTGTGAGACTTTTAGGGCACTGACTGAGCCACTGAACGCGTTGAAGCATCGTTGGTTCATCTATCACCCGGTTTGTCGGGGGCGCAGAAGCGCGTGTCTGTGCTGTCTCGGTACCCTCCGTTTCGTTAAGCCTGCGACATGGACCGGTGTCAGTAGTTAATTATAGGGTGAGCTCAGGAGGAGAAACGGGGTTCTCCCCCTTTGAAAACTTCTTATTTCTGTTTCGTCAGTTCCCATATGTCTGATTACAGTGTTTTCCCCAAGATTTATTACAGCTACTGTTGCTCTAGGTTAATCCGTGGTGTAGAAGACCATCACGGACTGTAATTAAGGGCCTGCTTTCCCGAGCTGGAGGCACCCGCGCATCTCGGCAGCGCGAGCTGAAGACAGCCGGGTCGCTGAGGTTGCTTTGTGCGAGCTGAACGGGGATCGGATCTGCATTTTAATGGGCTGAGGCTGCTCAGACAGGGCACTCACTGGCTCGGCTTCTTCTTGAAAGCGGAATTTGTTCCTAAAATAGACTGTGTTATATATACCTGCAATAAATGATGGGTGAAAATGTTAGAAGTTAGGTGTTTGCGTGTCTGCGGACACAGAATTCATCCCACGGATGGGAAGGAGGGGACTCACCCCGTCCTTGAATGTCCTCAGCGCTGAGAAAGGATGAAAGGGCATCGGCACAGCACAATAGCGTTTGCTGGGAATATATTCGATTTCTGTGACAGCGATACTATAGTACGAGCAAAGGCAGTATCCCGCCTAAATCCTTCCCATTCTCAAGACATTAGTTTATACCTTCATCAGACTTCCTTCCTTCCTGCTGATATATTCCATCTTCAACCGGTAGACTAGTCCAAGAGTAAGGGGTTTTGTTTTCATAGAATCATAGAATGGTTTAGGTTGGAAAGGACCTTGAAGATCATCGAGTTCCAACCCCCCTGCCATGGGCAGGGACACCTCCCACCACACCAGGTTGCCCAAGGCCACCTCCAGCCTGGCCTTGAACACCTCCAGGGATGGGGCCTCAACAACCTCTCTGGGCAACCTGTGCCAGTGCCTCACCACCCTCACAGTGAAAAACTTCTTCCTAATGTTCAATCTAAACCTGCCCTCTTCCAGTTTGAAGCCATTCCCCCTCGTCCTATCACTCCATGCCCCAGTAAAAAGTCCTTCCCCAGCTCTCCTGGAGCCCCTTTAGGCACTGGAAGGCCGCAATAAGATCTCCCCAGAGCCTTCTCTTCTCCAGGCTGAACAGCCCCAACTCTTTCAGCCTCTTCTCAGAGGAGAGGTGCTCCAGCCCTCGGATCATCCTCGTGGCTCTCCTCTGGCCCCGCTCCAGCAGGTCCATGTCCTTCTTCTGTTGGGGACTCCAGAGCTGGACGCAGTACTCCAGGTGGGGTCTCACGAGAGTGGAGTAGAGGGGCAATTTTGCTTTGCTTTCTTTCCCCCAAAGATGGAGCAACTATGGACCGATTTATTTGAAGGCAAAGTTGGAAGGAATAGCAAATGGGTAGCTACGCATGATTTTGTTGGAAAAAGAGAACTGCTTCTGCAATTGTTTAATTACACCCACGTGCCATTGGGAAGTCGCTGCTCCCGGGGTTTCCGTAGATGCGGACACAGCTCTCTGGTGGGTACAGCTAACGCAGGACCTCAGGGGAAGCCCATACCAATTAACGTGTACTGTTTGAAAAGCCTTTGTCATGTGCTTCCTTGTCATGCTTTTAAGAGAAGGAATTTAGTCTCAGCTGTGGATTGCACTACGTTATTTGTGGAAACGGGCCCCGTGCCAGTGTTGGTCTGTTGGCCCTGGATGGACACGCGGAGGCTGAGGGTCTCTCTGGGCGGCACTCGGCTTTGCTGCTGCGTGCCCGGGATGCGCTCGGCCGTCTGCCACCGATGCTCCGTCCTCGCCCCTGCAAAAGAAAGTTAAGCCAGTCTGCGTCCAGAGAATACGTTATCGCCTGTGGAAGGGAGGCTGAAATCAGTAACTCGTCCTCTGGGAGAGTGAGAGTCTTCTCTAGTGTCTGCTTGACAGCTCCGGCCTCGAGAAACCGGGGCAGCGATTTGGCTCCCGGTGGCACGGTAGGCAGTCCTTGGTCCAGGGTCTCCCTGGGGAGGAAAGGCTGCAGCCAGCAGGGCGAGGGGGGATTGTGCCCCTCTGCTGCGCTCTGCTCTGCTCTGCTCTGGGGAGACCCCCCTGCAGTGCTGCCTCCAGCTCGGGGGCCTCAGCACAGCAGAGACATGGACCTGGTGGAGCGGGGCCAGAGGAGGCCCCGGAGCTGCTGCGAGGGCTGGAGCCCCTCTGCTGGGAGGACAGGCTGGGAGAGTTGGGGNGTGGCTGCCCCATCCCTTGAGGTGTTCAAGGCCAGGTTGGACGGGGCTTGGAGCAACCTGGGCTGGTGGGAGGTGTCCCTGCCCAGGGCAGGGGCTGGAATGAGAGGATCTTTAAGATCCCTTCCCACCCAAACCATTCAATGATTCGATGATTCCTGTGGTGGTGGCATCCGTTCATCGCTCAAGGGGTGCCAAAGGACAGGACAGGGACCAGCTGCTCTGCGGAGCTTCTCGCTCTCCCAGGACACACTGAACGCTGCCATTCAGTGGCGGGGCAGGATGGAAACCTCTTTTTGAGATTTCCTGCTGTTAAAAACATGAAAATGACCTCCCTTTGACAACTGTTTTGTTGGGAATAAGGCTGAGCTGAAAGAACAGGATTTTAATGCCTGAGCTCACTTTTTTTTGTGAACTAAAAAGTGAAAAACAAACCAACCAAAGGAGCCCTCGTCAGTGCTCCTCTTCAGCCCGTGCACGGCTCTGAGAGGAACCTCCGGCGGTTCCAGCCCCCTCATCCTCTGCTGTCACTGGGCGAATATCCAGAGGGGCGATGAGCTCTCCAGATCCCACCATTTCAATAACTGCATTCTGCGCGCGGCAGGAGCCTCTCTGCCGTCTCCGAAACGCTGCAGACAGAATGAGGTCAGAGGAAGTTTTTTGCAGTACGCAGGAGTTCTGGGAGCACAATTGGAGATGTGGCCACGCTCAGCTGTAGATTTTTTTTTTCCCCCCCATTTAAATATGTAACATTACAATTTTTTATATTTTTCATCTTGCAAAATACAAGTTTCCAAATGAAAAAAGCTGCTTAATTCAATGGCACGTTTACTTTTGGTGGTGTGTTGTCGGGTGTGGGACACGGATGTTCCGTACGTCTGTTGAGACATTTGCAAAAGGGGAAATTTTAATGCGACCTTTGCCTATATTTGTTACCTGTGATACAACAGAACACAGTATTTCTCTGATCCTGACAGCCAACGAGCCTTCCTAAACCAAGGGAGGTGATTATGTCTGTTCGGTAGGACTGGGCCAAGCCCATTAGATGTTCTTGCTGTTAGCTAATGTGCATTACATTACTGGAGGAATAGATATTTTTTCCTCCTGTTGTGCTCAACGTGCGCTTTTCTACTTTCAGTAATTCTGTTCCCAAAGACAACCTGTCCCCAATTAGGTTAATGACGTATATATTTCCCTTTCCATACCCTTCTACATCGTTAGTTTTCACAGCAGCCATGGTCAGTCTGGAGGTTATTTTGCATCTTTTTCATTGCAGATCCGTGTTAGAATTCAAATGCGCTGTGTTTCGGTCTTCTGAATGTATATACCGTGTGCAAAGATGGATGGATCGGCCTCTGCTTTTCCCGAAAAGGCTTGCGTACGTCCCTGTCGCCATTGTGGGTCCTATAGACGTGTAAGAGTGACAATCATCTCAGCCGCTCGGTTCTCCACAGCGGAGCCTTCTCCTCCCTGCAGGAGGCTCCCTGCATAGGTTGGGGGGGCAAATAAGCTCTTCTGGAGCGTGATGGCCCCGGTTTAGCTGTCCCCTGTGAGGTGAGGAGGGTCGAGCGGTGCCTGGCTGCTGGCGGTGAGGGCGGCGCAGACAGCCAGCTTGTGTTGAGAAGCCTCCGGTGGTGCGTGCTCAGGGGGGCAAACGTTTCTCCCTTGGCCTGAGAAGGGTCTCTAAGGTGGAAGTCCTTTTCGACAGCCTGGCCGGAAAAAGCGGTCGCCGTAGTTGCTACCCATAATACAACAAAATGCTGCATTCTTTTCTTCTGATTTCTAAGGAGCCCGGAGACTATGACATTGCATTTGGTCAGGTGAAACGTGTTCGTACAGCCTAACAAGAAAATTATTTGCAACTTAAGAACTGAAGATGAAAGGGGTCTGATGTCACCTGCCGAGACAATCCTCAAAAATCTTCTTTTTCCCTGTCTGAGAGGTTTTATTTCCACTAACTCTAACTGGGATTTTTGTTCGGTCTTCTGCTCCTAGAGTCACTGTTCTGTGCTCTGCTTGGTCCCTCATGCTCCTGCCTTTGTTTCTGTTTGTCCTTGCTCAGCTTTGCTGTCTCCGGTGCCACCGATTACCCCGGGCCCTGTCCCTCTCTGCGAGTGTGTGCGCGACGGGCAGTTGTCAGCTTTTCCATCACACCTCCACACACTGCCCTCTGCCATCAGCTCTGCGTCGCTGTGTTTCGCAGCGGTGTCATTGATGCTGTCCCTTGGTTTTGAAGTTCCGTGTCCCAGAGTGATTTTTATTTGCTTGGCTAGCTTCATTTATCTTCTGACAGTTTCCAATGTGCTTCGTTTCTCCGTTGTTCCCGTGGCCACATTCATCTCTCTGACATTTCCTTCTCGCTGCCCAGTCACCAGTTCCACCTGGAGGTGACGGACGCTGCCGCTACTGTCCGCTCTGCCATTTTTCTTTGACGCAGGTGGAGCACATTCGTTTTCTTATGTTCTCCTTCTTAGACCTGTGTGACCTCTAGAGATCCTGGATCCATTTGAGCCACAGTTTCAGCCACAGAAAGGTTTTGGGGAAGAGTTTGGCGGCATGAGCCCGGGTGGGTGGTGGCAGCTGGCCCTGTCTGGGTTGCTGATGGAGATGTAGCCGGGTCCTCGGGCACGTTTGCACCATAACACCTCCTATATGTGTACATCATACCAAAATGGACTTTCCTTCCGGGGAAGGGATGAAAGTATCTCTTTGTCTCGAGACAAGGGAGATCCCAGCTCATGTGTAACCTCGCTCCCTGAGGATGCGACAACACTTGACAACAAGATGAAAGAAAAGGGGACAGCACGGAGGAAGGAAGGGTGAGGAGAAGGGTCAGATCGTGGATCAGCCCAACAATTCCAAACAAAACCTCTGTGTTTCAGTGCTCATTTAAACTGATATTTAGGTGCCTATAGGCATTTAATTTTAACCCGTGGTTTAAAATCCTCCGGGTGCAATTGGGTGTCTGTGGGATGTGGGTTATGAGGAAGATGCATTAGGTGAGAGCGTGGAGAGTTTTTTTGGGGGGAAATGGTCAGAAGGCATCAGCAAGGGGAATAGTTGGGATGTTCGTGCACTGCTCTGCAGCGGCTGTAAGGCTGTAAGGATCAAGAGGAGAACATCTGAATAAAACAGAAGAGGAATCTTGGGTTTGGGACGCGGATGTTTCTCTCTTGCTACTGGCATGAGGACACCCTGGACAGTGGGCAGGTCCCGCTCTGCAGACTCGTCCTGCAGCCACACGCGCCTGCCGGGCTGGAGCACGTCTGCTGTGAGGACAGGTTGAGAGAGTTGGGAGCTTCAGCCTGGAGAAAAGAAGGCTCCGGGGAGACCTTCGAGCCCCTTCCAATGCCTAAAGGGGCTCCAGGAGAGCTGAGGAGGGATTTTTTACAAGGGCATGGAGTGACAGGACGAGGGGGAATGGCTTCAAACTGGAAGAGGGGAGATTTAGATTAAATATTAGGCAAAAATTGTTGGCTGTGCGGGCGGTGAGCCCCTGGCGCAGGTTGCCCCGAGAAGCTGTGTCTGCCCCATCCCTGGAGGTGTTCAAGGCCAGGTTGGACGGGGCTTGGAGCAACCTGGGCTGGTGGGAGGTGTCCCTGCCCAGGGCAGGGGGTGGGACTAGATGGTCTTCAAGGTCCCTTCCCACCAAAACCATTCTGTGATTCTATGATTCTATGAATGCAGGGTGGGAATGGGAGACATGGGACTGTGGGCAGGATAGCTGAGCTTCATCCTGATGCTGCTTTGATGCTACCATCTAACCTATTTCTGCTGGGAAAGCTTTGCTCTGCCTTTTCACCACTTCTCACATCAGCTACTTCCACCGTTTCTGTAGTTTTTTCCTTTCTCCAGTAGCGCGGCTTCAGTTTATCCTGCAGCTGCCGCTGATGTAATATTTCTCATTCATTCCAGTTCTTCCTCCCTCCGGTTCAGGGTGGGTTTTCCAATAACTTGATTGCGCTCTACCTGCTGTCACAGGGCCGTTGGGTCCAAGAGAGCAGCGGGGTGAGAGCGCCGTGCCGGCAGGGAAGGGGACGGGGAGCGGGACGGTCCGTCCGCAGCGCCCTGCGGGCAGAGCGGGTCTGGAGTGCTGCACTCGTGAGAATTTGGGTTTGTTCTCTGTCACCTTTCTCATCACTTTCAAACACTTTGTTTCTTCTGCAGTTCTTTTTTACTCCATTTTGCCTGCACTTTTTTTGGTTCCCCCCCCTCCAGCTACCTGATTTGTGTCTGCTCTGCCATCTGTCAGCCTGGTTCCCCGCAACGTTAATAGAACAGAGTCACAGAAATCACGGACCGGTTGAGGTTGGAAGGGACCTCTCGAGATCGTCTGGTCCATTCCCCTCCTCAAGGAGGGCCAACCAGGTGCCCGGTTGGGTTTTGAATATCTCCACAGACACGGACTCTGCAGCCTCTCTGGGCAACCCGTGCCAGTGTTTGACCACCCTCGTCGTGAAAAAGTGAGGGTTTTGTACTCAGATGGAATTTCTTATTTTGTGCCCATGGCCCCCGGTCCCGGCACTGGGCACCACCGGCAGAGCCGGGCTCCCTCCTCTCCATCCCCCCCGCAGGGGTCCGTCCGCACGGACTGGAGCCCCCGACCTGCTCTGCTCCAGGCGGAGCAGTCCCGGCGCCCTCAGCCTCTCCCCACCGCAGAGCTGCTCCGGTCCCTCAGCGTCCCGGTGGCCCCTCGCTGGGCTCTCCCCAGTCTGTCCATGTCCCTCCTGCACCGGGGAGCCCAGCGCTGGACCTGCCACCCCCGGGGTGGCCTCGCAGAGGGAAGGGTCCCTCCCTCCCCCTCCAGGTGACACTCTGATGCTGATACTTTCATTTTTGTTCAAGTCGTCTGTTTTTACACTTCCACATGTTCTTCCACACGTTCGGTATAAGTTTCCTGATTAAGAATTTGATTTGTTGTAAAGTAACTTAACAGCAGCACGCGTAATCCAACCGCTTTTATCACTGCTGTCCTTCTGCAGCCACTTGGGTGGCTCTCCATCCCCCCTGCCCTGAACCTCTTTAAATTCAAGCGGTACAAGATCACGTTTTTTCCCCGCTTCAGCCATGACCACCGGCACGCTGCTGCTGCCGGACCGCGCGGCATTGCCCCGTATAATTACCCTGCGCGGGTTCCAGCTCGGACGTGCGCCCCGTCGCCTGCGCTGCACGCGATGGTCGGAGGTGGGCGGCTGAACAACCCAAAAGGTGGTTTGGAGCGTGGGAGGGCAGCGGTGGCCTCCCCGTGACTCCGCGTCCCTGAGCCGGACCCCACCGCTGCCGCAACGGAGCGCCGCTTTGGTTCAGAAATTACTGCGCTAAATTTCATAGAGGATGGCGGTAATTATCCTTTTTTGACCTTAACATCTATTTAAATCGATCGTGGGGGAAAGTAACGCGACAGAAAACAGAGATCCCTCCAGATTACATCCCGGCAGCTCTGTCAAAAGCTCTTTCCCGTCTCAGTCGCCAGAGCGGCCGTGTGCAATTTTATAAAGATTTACAAAGTTGTGATCCAGCGTAATAGAAATTTGCAGGGATTTCGTGCTGTAAATCACAGGGCGGTAGCGCTGCTTCCCCCGGGGAGGGATGTTGCAGGCGAAGGTATTTGGCCTCCCTTGGCAAACAGAGGGAAAGGGATCGATATGGTCTAAAATCTTCTGAAAAACACACAAATACATATTTTACTTGGCTTTCCTGGCAGATTTTCAGAACAAAAATTAATTTAAGACACCAGAAGTGCCATTTAAATACCTGAGTGATCTACTGAGTTCCTTACAAAGCTGCAGAGCCGAGTCTTAGCGTGGAAAATTTGCAGCAGGAGCTGAAGAAGCTTTCGAAGCCCGTTCCCGCCGGTGGGGGAATGTACACTTACATTTTAATGCTGCTTTGAAGGATTCATTTACAACATGTGGCTAACGCGGGGGGAGCAGGTGGTGCTTTGTCCTTGGTACCATCTTCTGAGAACAGAAAGGTTCTGTGGTTATAGTGTAATTCTGGGGTTTTCCACCAGGGATACATTCATTTTTTTAAAAAGCAGAAGGAAACAAGCCCTCTGCGGTGTGGCTGACCGCTCTCCGAATTCAGGCCACATTAAGAGCCAGGCGTGACTCTGGGGGATGTCTAAAAATTCTCTTGGAAGACGTGGATATAAGTCAAAGTGCTGGATAAATTGGAAGTTAACTTCTAAAGGCGTTTTTTCAACGAGGAGCTTTCCCGGACTTCGGGTTTTAAAGGCATTTTCAGAGAGGTGCAAATACAGCTGTGGCTGCATCTGCAGCAGCGTCCCTGTCCCCGCCGGCCATCCTCCAGCTGTGGGGCTGCTTCTGTACGGACGGGGAAGCGAGCCGCTCGTATTTTAAACATTAAAAAAAAAAAAGAGAAAGGAGAGGGGGTGGCGTTGTGGTGTCGAGAGCCGACATTGCTGTTTCGCGGCTCCCAGGCGATATGAAGAAGTATTTTTGCTGAAATAGGTGTCTGAAAGTCAAAGGGATAACTCCTGAGCGCATTATAAAGCGATCGGTCCGTACCCACGTGGAGGGGCAGGGAACAAAAATAGCTGACATAGCTATGTTGAGAACAAATGGTGTCAAAGAATGGAAATGGGGTGGTTCTGCCTGGGTGGGCGGCCTCGGCGAGGAGGGGGAAGCACCAATTTAACGTGTATTGACTCATAAAGCTTTTGACGCTATCCCATATGGTATTTTCGTAAATAAACTGGGTAAATGTGGACTGGTTGGAACTGCTGTTATGTGGGTGCAACAGCAGTTGAAGGAATGCAGGCAGAGAAAGAAAATATCAATATTTTCCTAGCAGAGCGGGAGCACGTGTCAGGTGGGATCCCGCGGGGTCTGTTCCCGGTTCCGCGTTACTCGGTTCATGTCTTGGCAGCTTATACGATGAAATAGGGGACGGGCGTACGCAAATGTCACACTGGCGCTATGCAAGGGAGGTTCCGGAGGTTCTCCAGAGGGCAAACCTCTGACTCAGAGCGGTCCTGTAGATCGATAAGATGAAATTAATATAGACAGCTTTGAGCGACAGAAAATACAATAAAATGCATGAATAATCATCGAATGGGTTGGGTTGGAAAGGTCCTTGAAGACCATCTCATTCCACCCCCCTGCACTGGCAGGGCCACCTCCCACCAGCCCAGGTTGCTCCAAGCCCCGTCCAACCTGGCCTTGAACACCTCCAGGGATGGGGCAGCCACAGCTTCTCGGGGCAACCTGAAGCAGAAGAGGGTCTGGGGAGTTGTGGCGGATGAGGAGCTGAATGCAAATCAACAAAATTCCCACAAAAAGGAGATGATAATGTGACGGGGGGTTGTAGTAACAGGAGTGCGTTATCTCGGACAGCTCAGACGGTGATTCGGCAGCGGTGGCTTCCACGTGGCACGCTGTCCTCACTTTTGGACAGCAGATGCTGAGGCGGCTGTGGCCGCATTGCAAGTCCAGAAGTGGCCAATGGTGTTGGTGGCTTGACCTGCTGGAGGAGGAGAGTGCTCTGCTTCGGTGGAGCTCTTACAGCGGTCCCCACGGGTCAGGGTTGGTGGGAGGACTCGGTGTCACCTGAGGAGCGGGCAGGGGAAGCACCAGGTTCAACTCTCAGCAGTGGAGGGTTCAGATGAGTGGTAGAAACTGTAGGTCTAGAGGTTTGTTAAGTTCTGCAGATCCGTTTCAGACCCTGTTCCACAGTACAGCAGGACATTCTCTAAGAACGGTGTAGGAAAACATCTGCTGTCTCACCTGTTTGGTCCCTCTTTGAGGAGAGGGGGGACTGGAGACCTCCAGAGGTCCTTTCCGCGTCACAGTTCTAGTGAATTAATTACCACGCCATTGAGCCGTTCTGATCTTCTTTAACATAAAGAGTCTGTGTAAGTGTATTAGATGAAACAGCTCCAACATGAGACCAAACATCCACATGAAGTTCACTGGAAGTGTATGGCTTCAGCAATACGGAGAGTTCACGACTGGCTTGGGAGACTCCAGAATTGCCTTTTGACGTAAAAGTGATTCACTGGGAAATAAAAAGGATAGAGAGGAGAGGGTCAGAACTGCGTTTATCGAGGCCAGAGAGAATTTGTACTAATCAACGCCCGCGATTACGAGAGCGTCCCTGGGAGGTGTAGCTCGGTGGTGGTGACCAAGGGCTGCGTCGTGGCTGTGTGGCGCGGCAGGGCTGGGTGAAGCTCGGGTCTGCTGAGTCGGCGGTGAGGAAAGAGGTGGAGGTAATGCGGAAGGATGGAGCTGCGCTGCGATGAGCCGATATTACAGGGCTTTTTCTCATCCACAGAAATGAAGTGCCTCAGAACCTTTTTAATACAATGCTAATCAAGGGTATCTAATAGCCTTCCGAAATCCAGAGTGCCTCCTGCCTAAACCTCAAAACTCCAGAACTGTAGAGGTTAAGGATCATAAACACTTAAACACCTGAAAGCAAGCGAATACAGCACTGTGATGTGTGGTGTCCCGGGATGGGGTGGGGAGAGGGAAGGAGACGAGTCGGCAGCCTCGGGGTGCCATGGGCAGAGGCGAGAAGCCGTCATGGAGTGGAGAGGAGGCGATCCCAGCTCATCCCAGGGGATCCCGGCTCAGCCATGGGGATCCTGGGTTGGGATCTCTTTTCCCGTCCCATCCATGGCGCTGCCATGTGTTGCTGCTGCTTTTCCCGGCGGCGCTGCTGGGAGCTGCCGCTGCTCTGGACCAGCGCTCGTTGCTCTGCTGACGCTCCGTAGGTACTGCACTGACCAAGTTTACAAAGAATATAAATATTTGCTTATAATTATAATAATTGCTTATCAGTCCTTCAAGGGAGGGTGCCAGGGGATGGGAACAGTCTTTGTTCAGTGGTGCCCAGTGACAGGACAAGAGGGAACGGGCACAAACGTGACCATGGGAAGTTCCATCTCAACCTGAGGAGGGCCTTCTCTCCTGTGCGGGTGGCAGAGCACTGTCAGAGGCTGCCCAGAGAGGTGGGGGAGTCTCCCCCTCTGGAGCCATTCCAAACCCGCCTGGACGCCGTCCTGTGCCACTGCTGGAGGTGCCCCTGCTCTGGCAGGGGGTGGCACTGGGGGAGCTCCAGAGGGCCCTTCCAGCCCCCACCAGTCTGGGATGCTGTGATTCTGTGAATTAAGCTTGTCCGTGGTTTTCCCCGAGGAGGTGAGGTCAGTGCAAGGCAAACCCTTTGGGGACGGGAGTGAAAGGTCTGTGTCAGCATAACCCAAATCCCGCTCTCCCTGGGTGCCCTGCGGGCTCTGCTTTTGGGGACGAACGCGGGCCGTCTTTGGCGAACAGCAGCCAGGAAGGGACGAGGGCACGCAGTACGAGTTTAACGTTGTTTTTTTTTTCTGTACCACAAAGCCTGTGTTTACGTGAGGTTTGCAGATCAGGATTACCCACACCAGCTTTTTTATTTTAATAATTTTTGCTCTCCGAAAGCATCACGCGGACCTACGAGGTCCTTACGTCGCCCCGGTGCGAACCGCAGAGCGCCGCTGAGCCCCGCGCTTTCTCCTGCCCATCCCCCCGGGTGCCCTCCGCCACGGGAAACGCTCTGCGCTCTTATTTTTCCTCCAAAACCGGGAATGCCAATCGCTGGTAAAGCTATTGCCGTTTTGAGTGAAAAACGCGGTCGTTTCTGCTGGGGTTTCTCCTTTCCGAAGGAGCGTGTGTAATGAGTTATAATGGGGAGTTGTAATGGGGAGTTATATTGGGGAGTTGAGTTATAATGGGGAGGGTTGTGGAATCGTAATTGTGGTGGCAGGAACGGGTCTGCTACAAAGCACGGCCAAAACGCGGCTTCTCAGCGCTTGCCGGCAGTCAGGCTTCACGAAGGGTAGACTGCTTAAAAATTCTTCCGTGCAGTGGTTAATGTTAAGTCTCTTTCTTATTACAAACCCATTATTACAAAGGTTGCTCGTTGCCTGGAGGGGCTGACGCGGGTAATTCCATTTTACCTCTTTTTTTTTTTTTTTTTTNTTTTTTATAAGGTCTCATTCTGCTTCTGGCGGAGTTCTCTGACATGTTGCTGCACATAGCAGAGAGGAAAAGAGTTTGCATGTCTGAAAAATGTGAATTCTGTTTTCATAGTATCAGTACATTGATGCTGAAAGCAATAAATGCCGTGTTTGTAAAAGCTTCTGAGACAAATACTTCCTGGACACGTGCGGAGAAGGAATTCACTGCAGCTGTGGGTTGACGGGGCGGACTGAAGAGCTGACACAGAAATGAAAAATGGAATTTCGCGTGCACTTGGAAGAAATGCGTATTATGCCTAAACAGTAGCGATACGTGTTTGGGAGTCGTTTTTCAGGGGACAGACAGATCTCGTGTCTGCCCGGGACTGTCCACCTCCCGCTCCGCGTGGTGGCCCGGCAGACGGAGGCGCTGGAGGCCGAACCTCGCGGGGGTGCGGAGGCAGTCTGGCCCTCGGGACGGAGGAGATGTGGCGCCCATTGTGCGCGATGCCGGGATACAAAGATGTCCATTTTCTTGTATTCTCTCAGGGGGATGAGATGCTGCTGTCGCAAGGCTGGTAGAAACCAGCACGTTTTAACTGGACCGTATCAACAAATAGTTATTAATGTGCCATAAAATAGTTATTAATGTGCCATAAAATAGTTATTAATGTGCGATAGCTTCTGACAAATATCTCTTACATTCAATATTCATCGAAATATTCAAGCCCATAGTAGCTTTATTCTTATGAGTCCTCAAAACAACAACAAAAAAAACATCGTTTAATGAACCCCTGTTAGAGGGTAGTTCTGCTGACACCAACCACTAATATTTTAGGGTTTTATCACTTTCCTCATATTTTCGTGTATTGCTATGAGAGAAAGAGAAGAGGCTGAGTGCTTTCAGTTCTGATTTCAGACACAGTCATAAAACTGCAACCCAGCGTGGTTTGGGGTATTTTTGGAGCTGTTTGGCAGCGGAAGGGTAAGTTCTGTGCGGGTCGGAGGCTCCGGCCCTGGCTGTGCTCCACAGTCTCTTCCCGATGGCTCCCGGAGGACGCGGATCCTGCCGGGAACGTCGCTGTCGCCGTCGGAGCCTGCCCGGTGCTGCGCACGGCGTCGCTGGGGACGGCCCCGCTCTCCCGGCGCGACGGCCGGCTCGGGGAAGCTCCACCGCTGTAGTCGTTGCGTATTTAGGTACCCAAACCTGCCTCTAATTGCGTTTTAATCTTTAACAGCAGAAGGTATCCTTTTCGTGTGACCTGCGGAAACACGTTTGCATTTTTAATCACTCATCTGTTTGTTTTAATTTTTAACTGTTTGTTTCGTTGACATCCATTAATTATTGGCCTTGTGTTCATGTGTTGTTTTGTTTGCTCTCTTTTGCCTTCGTCGCCGCCAGGTCACAGCGCACCCGGGATGCCGCCGGCCGATTAGCTGACGAGCACGCGCTGATAGCGACCTACGTCAGCCGGCTGCAGAGCGGCGCACGGTTAGTGTTAGGAGCGGGGACGGGGGCGGTAGCGCTGCTTCCCCCGGGGAGGGATGTTGCAGGCGAAGGTATTTGGCCTCCCTTGGCAAACAGAGGGAAAAGGGATCGATACGGTCTAAAATCTTCTGAAAAACACACAAATACATACGCACGCACGAGCGCCCGCTCGGAGGGGGTGAATTTGTGCCCGTTGCAGTCGCTGTGGGACAGAATCCCTTACGTGAACTGATTAACATCGTCCCAAATGGGTCCCAAACTTTTCTCCCTGTGACCATTCTCTCCTTCCACCAGTAGGAAACTAATTTCCACCTGGTTTTTCTCCCCAGCCAGCTCCTGCCCGTTTCTTCTCGTGCCAACGCTGTCCTGTAACTCTGACTGTTCTTCTTTCTCCTTATTGCTTCTACCTCTCCGCCCCAAACGCGGTCACAGACAGACGTTACCCGGGCCACAAGCGAGCTGGGAGCTGTCAACGTGACCCGCTTCACGGGACTGTTTCTGCCTGTGCCTTTCCAAAAAACGTTAATGCTTTGAAGAATTAATTGCTTTTATCTCGGCTTTAGTATTTGTGCACATTTATATTTCATGGCTGTGTCTACGCAGAGAAATCTTACCCTAAAGCCCCAAAATGTTGCTCTCCCGTTTCATCACAGGACACGGCCGGGAGGTTTTCGCTATTCCACTTTTGGACCTAATTAAATTATGCCTTTACAGAGCCAGAGCTGCGTGGGAAAGGAGAAGGGGGCTTAGCGATCCGGAGGCTCTGTGTAAAGGCCTTGCCCTATCCGTGTTGACACCCTCTGGATAATATTTTTAGAGTCCCATTTCATCACTCTGTCACGTCGAAATCTGTATTCCAGTGCGGCGGCGACGGAGCGCGTTCTGGCCGGCGGGATCTCTGGGGAAAGACAGGGTTTTTCTGGGCAGTGAATCACTGTTGTCTGCTATCGCCTGCTATGCGCTGAAAGCCCGGAATATTGTCCACGAGGCAATAAAACCCCAGGAATTTGAGGCTCTCACCTTCCCTCAATTACTGTAATCATAGGATTTGGAGGTACAAAGGAGTGCGTCTTGAAGAGCGTGTGACAGATTGAAATACTGTGTGTAGCGCATAGCTGCCATGTCACAACTAGTCGGAGGAGAGGTTCTCCGTCTTTCAGGTCTTTAAATTTTAAAAAAGCACTCGGTGCTGTTACCAGAGTAACGGCGCACTCCTGGAAGGAGCCAAACGCAAAGAGAATAATTTAAATCCCGGTCTCGTTGTGCATGGGAGCGTCTTCCCAGTCGGCACGAGAGACCGATGAAAAGTCTACTCTTTTGTCACTTCTTCTCATCTTCACCCCTCACCCCCCAAAAGTCTCACATAACAGTAAATCTGCTTCGGCGGGCGGCGGGAGAGGCTCCGGCCAGCCCTCGCAGACCCTTGCTGCTCCTGACGGATTGAGATAACAGTAAATCTCGCTCACGGACAGCATTTCCTCTAATAACCACCGCTGCCTGTCTCTCTGCTGCTCTCCTGCTCGCCTCTGCTCCTGGCTGCCGTTGGAGACCAGGCGCACCACTGCTCCTCCAGCCCGGCCGCTCTTCCCGTGCTCCTCACGGCCCCTCTCCTGCCGGGGTGGTTCAGCCCTCAGGGCCAGAAGAGACCGTCATGGCATCTCCTCTGTCGTCTCACGCCAGGCTCACACCAGTGGCCGGGAATTTGGACATTTAAGAGGCATTTGGACAATGCCCTTAAGAACAAGCTTTACTTTTGGTCAGCCCTGAAGAGGTCAGGCAGTTGGACTAGATCATTGTTGTAGGTCCCTTCCAACTGAAATGTCCTATCCTGTCTTGTCCTGTCCTATCCATCAAATCACAGAATAGTTTGGGCTGGAAGGGACCCTCAAAGACCATCCAGTGCCATCCCCCTGCCCTGGGCAGGGACACCTCCCACCAGCCCAGGTTGCTCCAAGCCCCGTCCAACCTGGCCTTGAACACCTCCAGGGATGGGGCAGCCACAGCTTCTCGGGGCAACCTGCACCAGGGGATCACCACCCTCAGAATGGAAAATTTCTTCCTCAGGTCTCATCTCAATCTCCCCTTTTTCAGTGTAAAGCTGTTACCACCATCCATCCCTGTGCTGAGCCTACACCTTGTTTCTCTAAAGGTGTAGCTTTCAGAGAACACCATGGTGGAGATGCCACTCATTGACAGTCTGTCCCAGTGATTAGTTGTGCTGACTCTTTTTAAACAGAGCCCTACTTCACATTTGAACTTACCTTTCTTCCTCTTCCAGTCACTGATTCTGTGCGTTCTCACCTTTGCTCGTTATCACCCAGTGGCTTTTCATGTCTTCCAGCCACCCTGAGCGCCCTTAAGCCGTGGCTAGCTGGATCCCTGAGATATTTCATCATATTCAAAATTATTTAATTCACTGATGTCCTCCAACCAGAAAGTCCATCCAGGCTCCACGAGGCGTACAGCAAGCAGAGCTCAGTGGACTTCATTTATCTTGTAATAACATATTTTTCTTTTTTTACTTACTGTGTTATTGTGGTAGCAAGCCAAATTGGGTAAGCGCATTTCAAGGCAATAATAGAAAATCCCCACCCTAAAGGATGTGCTGCAGGCAAAGGCAGCTGCAGAGCGCAGCATGTGGTACCCTATGCAGCTGGAAAGCTCACGGGGCTGATGAGTTGTGCTTCATTACTTGGACGGTTGGTTGTTACATATTTCTTAAGCCCCACTCCCCACCGTTCAGCGCTGCTTTTCCCCAGTCCCCGTGAAGCCTCTATTTCTGCTCCGCTTTTCACCAGAAAAATTAAGTACCGCTACCCGGGGTGTCGTTATTTTTCTGTACTCTGAATTCTGCGTTTCCTGCAGAAGACAGCTGGCCACGGGGTTTATGTTTTGCCTTTGGTGGGTTGATCTGGGTGGATGGGTGGGTGGTCCGCTGCTCGGCCGGTTTGATTTGGTTTCCTTTAAGTTCCTGACTCTCTGAAACGGCAATTGTCTGCGGCACTCCTATCTTAAAGGAGAATGAAAGGAAAAATTTTTCTTAAAGATATTCTGTCCCCAAGATCCTTACTCTTGGCCTGGCATCAGTTGACACGTGGGACGTGTGGCCCTTCAGGTCAGTGCTGGGAGAATGAGTGATGCCTTCTTCTGCTGTCCTCTGCCCTTATCAGCATCATCGATTCCCAAGCAGTTTTGGAAGGAGCCTGAGATCTCAAACCTCCCCCCGTGTCATATCATCTTCTCTTACATCCTTTAGGGATGGCCCATCCCTCGCCAGTGCTTTGGTTGTCCAAGCTCATTTTTGTGTTACCGTTCCACCGCAGGGCACTGCCGTCTCGCCTCTCTTCACAGCCTGCGCGTGCCCCCATTTTCCTGGGCATGGTTTCATGAGGGCCTCAGGCCAACATCAGTGCGGGGCGCTGATTTTCCCGCTCTTCCCCCATCCCGTCCCACCTTCCTGTAGCCACCGGCCGAGCTGGCTCAGGCGCTGCCCTGGCAGAGAACCAGGGATGTTTTCTCAGCGCAGTCCGAAGCTGGTCCCGTTGCCTTGGCTGGCTCATCACGTTCCCAGTGCAGTGGTGGAGGGCAGAGGCTGTGGACATCCCTGCACATGTTTGGGTCAGATCAGAGTGACTGCAGAAGCAATACTTGCTGTAGGTGTTTATCCCATTGTCCCAAACGTTTCCATTGACACCTAAAAATCACCATCTCTTCACCCTCCCTGTCCTCGGGGTGCTCATCTTCTGTGGCTCCAATCAATTTGGTTCTGTCTCATTGTCTCAGGGCCTCTGCGACACAGCCAGGCTCTCCTTGTGCGTGTCAAAGCCTCCCCTCATCAGACCTTTCCATCTGTCTGATCCATGTGTCAGCTGTCACCTGCATCTCCACGGGAAGAAGTGGGAGAGCTCATGGATTGACTAATCAGTGCTATACGAGAAGCACAATGTTGTGATAGAGCCATAGAATGGTTTGGGTTGGAAGGGACCTTAAAGATCATCCAGTCCAACCCCCTGCCCTGGGCAGGGACACCTCCCACCAGCCCAGGTTGCTCCAAGCCCCGTCCAACCTGGCCTTGAACACCTCCAGGGATGGGGCAGCCACAGCTTCTCGGGGCAACCTGCGCCAGGGGCTCACTGCCCTCACAGGAAACAATTTCATCCCAATATCTCATCTAAATCTCCCCTCTTCCAGTGTCAGACTGTTCCCCTCCATCCCATGGCTCCCCTCCCTGATCCAGAGTCCCTCCCCAGCTCTCCTGGAGCCCCTTTAGGCACTGGAAGGGGCTCTGAGGTCTCCGCGGAGCCTTCTCTTCTCCAGGCTGAACCCCCCCAACTCTCCCAGCCTGTCCTCCCAGCAGAGGGGCTCCAGCCCTCGCAGCAGCTCCGGGGCTCCTCTGGCCCCGCTCCACCAGGTCCATGTCTCTGCTGTGCTGAGGCCCCCGAGCTGGAGGCAGCACTGCAGGGGGGTCTCCCCAGAGCAGAGCAGAGCGCAGCAGAGGGGCACAATCCCCCCCTCGCCCTGCTGGCCACGCTGCTGGGGATGCAGCCCGGGATGCCGGGGGCTCGCTGGGCTGCCGGCGCACATTGACAGCTCACATTGAGCTTCTCATCCACCAACTCCCCCAAGCCCTTCTTGGCAGGGCTGCTCTCCATCCGTTCTCCACCCAGCCTGGATTTGTGCTTGGGATTGCCGCGACCCACATGCAGGACCCTGCACTTGGCCTTGTTGGACCTCATGAGGTTGGCATGGGCCCACTTCTCCAGCCTCTCCAGGTCCCTCTGGATGGTGTCCCATCCCTCCAGTGTGTCAACCACACCACTCAGCTTGGTGTCGTCCACAGACCTGCTGATGGTGCCCTCGATCCCACTGTCTATGTCACCAACAAAGATGTTAAACAGCCCCAGTCCCAATACTGGCCCCTGAGGAACACCACTCATTGCTGGTTTCCACCTGGGCGTGGAACCATTGACCGCAACTCTTTGAGTGCGGCCATCCAGCCAGTTCCTTATCCACTGAGTGGTCCGTCAAATCCATGTCTCTCCAGTTTAGAGACCAGGATGTCGTGCGGGACAGTGTCGAATGTCTTGCACAAGTCCAGGTAGATGACATCGGTGCTAAACCTGTTTGGTCAAAATAGACCATCCAACCTGGCCCAGTGTTTTTAAGACAGGGAAATCTGTACTGTTACCTTCCCAAAATTCTGCTGCTGTAAAATCTCTGACATCTCCCTCACGTGCCCTTCTCCCTCCTGCGCTCCGGGCTCAGGCCAGGCTTGTTCCTCCCCTTGGCTGCCATTCCTGTTCTCCTCGAGCTGCTGCGTTTGCAGGGTAGGGATCCTGTGCCATGTCTCCACAGAGGTTAAAACTATGAAGTGAGTTTTCCATCGTGAAGCGATGGGAAGGATTCTGTGGTGTTGTGTGGATTGTGTTTCATGGCCTCTCTGTTAATCCAACAGAGCTGTAGGTTGCAGTAGCGGTTCGTTTGTTCAAAAGCGGTTTGTACTAAAGAATACACGGGAGGGCCAGGAGATGTGCTTGAGCTCCACTTCCTCTCCGTATGTAAAATATTTCTAAAAGCAAACACAAAAGGATTTTTTTAAAATTACAAGTTTTCTTCAAGAAAGCAGGAAATTGTCAATGACTATTTCCTAACTCACTTAGATAAGATGAGATAGTAGTTCCAGGAGCTGGGAGAGGTATTAGGAGATACCAGATTACGGAAAGGGTAGAAGGGGTGGAATGGTCTGCGTTCCTGTGAAAGCAGAAAAAAACTTGAACAGACAAGATTATAGAGGAAAGCTAAACACAAACAATATCCAGTTCAAAAAGTCTGATGGGAAAGATTGTTCTCCTTCAAAAAAAATAATGAGACAATGAATTGGCGTGAGGGCGCGTGAGAAGCTCACCAAGCCAGGTGTAAAGACTCTGGTTTTAGTTCTCATAAACCTGTTTTCCCCCTGTTGTAGCTCACCTTCCGCCAGCTCCTTCCTTGCGCTGTTGAGTTGAATATCTTCAGGCTGTTATCCGTCAGCCCAAACGCGGAGGCTCAATAGTGCAGTTTATCCTCATCGTAGCCCCATCTGTGTGAATTGTAGTCCTATGTCTATTAAATTCAGTCCAGTGTCTCTAAGCCATCTCAGACACATCATCTGGCAGACTTTCAGAGTCTTAAAAGAGACCAAGTTGTTAAACTTGGCATTACAAAACAGCAAATAAATCTACATTTTTAAATAAACATGATGTATGCAATATAGGTTCAGTTCTTTAAACAAGGTAAACATAAATCTGTGAAATTAAGCTTAAAGAAATGCAGATTGTCTTGTGAAGGGGTAATGTGGACGAAGAGCAGCTTCTGCAGCGCGGTAGGTACGTGTCTCTCTTTCTTTGCCGCGGTCTGTGGTGCGGTCCTGACCCTGAGCGTCGCCGTGAGCGCGTGCCGGCCCGGCGCTGCGTTAAGTTGCGGTGGCCGGCGTGGCGTCGGTGCGTCCCGCGTGTACCACCGAGGCTGGCGTCACAACGGCCACATTGCGACATGGAGCACGTTGCTCAGTCCCACGTTACCCCGGGTTGTTTTGGGTTGATAGTGGTTTGGTTTCTCTCGCTAATTCAGCGCTTTCCCTTTTAAAGGGAGGCAGTGGTGAGCGGTAAGACAACAAGCAGCTGTTGAGTAGTTGGGTTGGATGTTGACTTAGCGAGTTGCTCTTTCGTTTGGCTTTCGCGCGCTGAGTCTCTGTGGCAAGGCCACTCCGCCACCGAAACCGAGCGGGTCGTGGATCTTAGCGTTGACCGGTTTCGGTTAATACAACTCGAAAGTTCCCCTTTGTCCCACTGCGTGTTCAGAGTTCAAAAGACGATTGTTTGTGAATGGTAGAAGGTGGTTCAGCGCCCCAGGCACCAACTGGGTTACCAGACGAGGTTGACCATGCTCATACCAAACCAGCAGAGGGGATGACGCTGGTGCTCAACACGAGGAGGACCCAGCGCTGCCTTTCCCTTCCCCACCCTGGGGATCTCTCACCTTTGCTGTCCTTCTTTTCCTTCGTCAATGTTCACCGTCCCTTGCTTCTGTCGCTTCACGGTGCTGTCACTGTTGCTGGTGGTTATTGGAAGTGTTTCGCAGTACCTCCTTCCGCAGCGTTCCCAAGCCAGCTGCAGCCTGCCGGCGGGGGCCGTGCCGGGCGGCGGGAGATGTGCCACCCTCTGCCGCCGGTGTGCGGGGCCAGGGCGCGCGTCCCCCGCAGCCCGACTTGCAGAGCTGCTGGCGCTGTCCTCCCTGTTGTTGGGTGACGGAGCCCCTTCTTCTCAGGTCAGCGTGGTTCCCCCCGCTCTTCCTCCTGGAAACCACCCTGACTCTGACGCTCGTCATCCTCCATCTCCTGAGGACAAAGCTTTTCTCCACCACCCGGCACATTCACCCCTCCTGAATTCACCGTGGGTGAACCAAAAACGTTTGCAGAAAAGCTCCTCAGAAACAAATTAAATTTTTTCCTAATGATTCCAAACCCGCCTGGACGCCGTCCTGTGCCACTGCTGGAGGTGCCCCTGCTCTGGCAGGGGGTGGCACTGGGGGAGCTCCAGAGGGCCCTTCCAGCCCTCACCAGTCTGGGATTCTGTGATATGTGTATATGAACTGTGGAAAACAAGTTATTTTAATCATTTAAAGCCAGAGTTTGTCAATCCTGGGGAAAGTGCTCCTTAGGCAGAGGGTCTTGAGGGCAGTTGGAAGCAGAATGAAAAAGGGGATGATCCAGATTATTTCCAGTGCGACCCTTCTACTTCCCATCGCTGTCTCTTTGCAATAACGCGCCCTTTTCTCTGTCGCCCCCCGGTACGAGCAGCACCTGGAGGCGGCGGGTACTGACGGGGTGTTGTGGCTTTTCCCGGCAGCGTCCTGGACAGCCCCGGCCGGCTGGACGAGGAGCACAGGCTGATCGCCCGCTACGCCGCCCGGCTGGCTGCCGAAGCTGGAAACGCAGTAAGTGACCATCCGTCCCTCTCTGCCCACCGTGGGATACGGAAGGTGTTTTAATTAGCGGCTTAGCGCTAATAGCTGCGTGAAACTGTCTTTTTGTTGTTGTTGTTGTTTATTTGGCTGATGCGGAAGGGCAGTACGTGTTCCTCATTTTCAGCAGGAATCCCGCGTGCTCAGGCAGTGGGGGAAGAGCGGGGAAACGGGAAACGACAACGCAAATTATTAGAAATGAGGTCAGAGGAGACGAGAGAATAAGCAGATTAGTCCTACTTAGTCTGGAGAAGAGATAAACACGTAGATACCCGAGGAAAGCAAATCGTGGAACAGACAGTCTGGAATATATTTGTTGCAGAGGGACGGAGCCCGGGAGAGAGAAGGGAAAGTATTCCTTTTGTTTGCAGTCTCTTGTAATTAAAGAAACTAAAGGAAACGCCCAACCAATTTTAAATTGGTAAAAATAAATACTGCTTTAACAGAAAATTGCTGTAGGAGATCATGGCAATTAAGAATTTGCAGAAATTCCGTAGCGTAATTGCAGTCTGGACGGGGAGATGCCCGTCTGCGCTGGTTAGCCCGTGCGGAAGGAGAGCGGTGTTTGCAGGAGCCATCTCCCGCCTTGCGGAGCGGCAGTGGGTCTCCCCGGAGTTCCGCCGGCCATTTTACAGCATTTCCACCGCGTGCGCTGCTCAGAGGCAGCTGGGCTTAGCGCACACTCAGAAACCTGGCCGCTCTCCCTGTCCGTCGACGGAGCGCATCCTCGGGACGGCTGTAACAGCCCCAATGTCTCACCCCCACTGCTGCGCTCCACGGCGGCTATTGCAAAACCCGTTCCTATCCATATACCGTTTCGGATGTAGCCCGTGTCTCCTGCAGCCTCCAGCAGGAGCAATGACCTCTCCTGAGCATCTTACCGCTACGGCAGCGTCTGTGTCACGTGTTGGAACAGGCTGTCCAGAGGAGCTGTGGCTGCCCCATCCCTGGAGGTGTTCAAGGCCAGGTTGGACGGGGCTTGGAGCAACCTGGGCTGGTGGGGGGTGTCCCTGCCCAGGGCAGGGGGTGGAACTGGATGATCTTCAAGGTCCCTTCCAACCTACACCATTCTGTGATGCTATTCTGTGACATGTTAGCGTGGCTGGAGAAGCATCTTAACGTCAGTGTTCTCAGTCACCTTTTCGTTGCATATTTGTTGTATAAATCCAGCCAAGTCCTTTCCAGCCAAGGTGGGCTCACGCCTCCTCATAAGTTCCTTCAGTGTCTGCTCAGCCAATGACCTGACTTTGCCATACAGATGTGACCAGATATTTCCCTTTTGTAAAACTTCAATATAAAAGAATTATGCTTTTTAAACATTTTTAACTGTCAGTTCCCATTATCTCTGTCAAATGGCATACTGGCATTTCTGAAGTCGATTGGTTCACTAGAACTACGTCCATGTTGAAATATTAAAGCAATACAGTGCAAACGTCCTGGCTCAGATGGAAAAAGAGGGGATTTCTATGTGATTTTTGTTAAAACTAAAGTTGTTGAGATAGTAAGTGCTGAATCCTTTTCACTCTGGAAGATGGTGGAAGAATTCTCACTCATGACTTGACTTTTTCTGGTAGTAAGAAAGAAACATTATGGAAACTGAAGAGTCACAACATTGGCTCTGAAAGAACCTGATCGTTTAAAAATCCTTAAATCACCTCAACCCGTTTGTGTGTACTTTGTAGTTCTGAAGGAGGTCAAAACCAAAACTACTTACTTGGGTGTAAAGAAAGCAGCATTTAGAGTGTACTGAGACTTTTCAAAGACCTTTGACAAATTACTGCTTTCTTTTCATCCAAATAAGTTACACGGTAGGGTGGACGTCAAAGTGGTGCCAGGGGCTGACGTGAGGAGGAGAAGGGATGTAAGCGTGACAGCGGCGCGTTTCCATTGCGACCGGCGCTCAGCAGCCAGGAACCGAAAGGTTCGTGACGGGGTCCACCGCTTACCCACAGTCCAGAAATACTAATCGGCTGAAATGGGTGTATTTTTCGTATTCTGAAAGAATCCGAGTTTAAAGGCCCTTCTCCAAATGCTCTGCTTCGCGGCAGGTTCGAATTATTTTTTGCCAACAGGAGTTCCCCCTTCCCTGGCCAGCGCTCTGTCTGACCAGTGGCCGAGTTGGCCGGTTGTCCCGCTGAGCTCTGGGACGGCGCGCCGTGGCTGGGGGAGCGCTCCCGGGCGTTCGCTGGTTGTGGGGAACGGAATAGCTGAGATTTGTCAGCCACGGTCGCCTTTTTGTGATACTCATAACATTCAAACAGAGAGGCAGCAGTAAATTAGAGGTGCGGAAATTCAAAACAAAACCAAAAAAGGAAGGATTTTTTCTTCCCATATGGAATTAAAATGGGGAATATCAAATCACAATCCCAATATAATAGACATCTCAGAGGCCCAGTAGGAGGAGGGTGCTCATCGAGTATACGTGGCTGTGCGCGTTACCGAGTGACGCGGTCGGACGTGCAGGAAAGGGAATGGCATCGTCCATAAAGGAAATGCACAGTGTAACTGCTCAAAAATGTCGCAGAAAAAGAGAAGAACTGCAGAGTCCTTGGGGGTTGAAGTTCCAAATTGTTAATAGTAGAAAAGAAATACTGACCCCCTGATTAGACAACGGTGGTGATGAGGAAATGTTAAGGGAGGTGAGACAAGCCCCGAATTCAGGACAAGTAAGTGACAGTGGGAGATTTCAGTACCCACATAGAGACCAAATCAGTGCCCTTTCAGGGGTGAGTGCAGGAACACTTCGGAATGCAGTAAGTGAATAAATGCTTCTTTGAATAAATGCGATAAATGAATAAATGCTTCTTTGAACGACTAGTTTTAGAATCCACAAGAAGATGCCCTCCTGGATTTGGTCCTGGATGGCGCACAAGGGCTGGAACCAGTGGTGTTAGGTGTGCTACCACAGGGGTAACCACCACGCGCTTAGGTTTGGCCGCAGGAGAGCACGCCAAGCACACCTGTATGCGGGTGCTCAGTTAAAGGGAACTACGTATAGATGAAATGATTAGAAAAACATCCTAAAAGGATCAGTCCAAAAAGCAGGAAGCCTGTAAGCTGCCTGGAGGCTGTTAAAAATCCCCTATTAGAAGCTCAGGAAATCTGTGTGTCAAAATGCAAAAAGAAAACAAAGCCATACAAAAACCCTCTCTTCGCGGGTCAATAAGAACGCTGAGGAGGATGTCCCAAGGAAAGGATGGCATTAACGAAATGGAGAGCTTGCCCCGATGGAAAGAAAAGGAAAGCCTGTAAACATGTCTGGTTAAATGTTCACAGGAAATTCAGAGATGGGAAAACAATTTGAAGAGCACTTCACAAGAGGTGCTGAAGTCTATAGGAAAAAGATTTTCAATACCATCAAAATTAGGAATCTAACTAGGGAATCAATGAGACTTTTTGGTGGCCAAGATGTACAACAGAGTAGTCAGGAGTGAAAAGACCGTAGCAAAGCAGACCAATGAGTTGTTTGCATCAGTCTTTGCTGCTGAAGGCGCATTACGTAACGTCTGCTTTAGAGCAGATAAGTTGGAGGAGTCAGATCAGTTCGAAGTAAATATAGAATCATAGAATCACAGAATGGTTTAGGTTGGAAAGGACCTTGAAGATCATCGAGTTCCAACCCCCCTGCCATAGGCAGGGACACCTCCCACCACACCAGGTTGCCCAAGGCCACGTCCAGCCTGGCCTTGAACACCTCCAGGGATGGGGCCTCAACAACCTCTCTGGGCAACCTGTGCCAGTGCCTCACCACCCTCACAGTGAAAAACTTCTTCCTAATGGTCAATCTAAACCTGCCCTCTTCCAGTTTGAAGCCATTCCCCCTCGTCCTATCACTCCATGCCCCAGTAAAAAGTCCTTCCCCAGCTCTCCTGGAGCCCCTTTAGGGACTGGAAGGCCGCAAGAAGATCTCCCCGGAGCCTTCTCTTCTCCAGGCTGAACAGCCCCAACTCTTTCAGCCTCTCCTCATAGGAGAAATATACAGGAACTTTTCAAACGGGCGAGAGGTCGGTCACTGCAGCTGCGTGGCGTTAACTCCAGAGTCCTTGACAGGCTGGAGCAACGAGCTGACAACTGTCACAGAACCATCGACTGGTTTGGGTGGGAAGGGACCTTTAAGACCATCTAGTTCCAACCCCTGCCACGGGCAGGGACACCTCCCGCTAGAAGAGCTATAAAGAAGTTCAAGAGAGCCCAATGCCCGTCCTGCATCTGGGATGGGGTAACACCGTGCGGCGGTGCGGGCTGAGTGCCCACGGGCTAGAAGGAGCTTTGCAGAAGAGGCCCTGGGTGTCCTGGTGGACAGCGGGAGTCTGGAGCGCGGCCTTGCAGCGGTGCAGCCCACCGTGGTTGAGGGTGCAGCCAGGAGGATGAGGGTCACTGGTCGAGGGAAGTGACTTTCCCCCTCTGTTCACAGCTGGTGGGGCCACATCAGCAGTACTGGGTCTGGTTTGGGGCAAGACAGACATGGGCATATTGGAGCAAGCCCAGCAGGGACCACTCAGATGGGTGGTGGCTGTAGTACGTGACAGACGAGGAGAGGCCGAGAGCTGCATGTGTTCAGGATGGGGAAGAGACAGCAAAGGGGGATCTTGGGCAACCTGGTCTGGTGGGAGGTGTCCCTGCCTATGTCAGGGTGGGTGGAACTCGATGATCTTCAAGGTCCTTTCCAACCTAAACCATTCTATGATTCTGTGATCTTACTGCTGTCTGCAGCTACCCGATGAGCCAGACGGGGGCCTGTCAGCCAGGTCAGCCCACCACAGAGGTGCACGGTGACAGGACAAGAAGCAGCAGACAGAAGTTGCGAGAAGGGAAATTCCAACTATATATTAAGAAAAACTTTTTCACCATTATAATGCTCAAATATTGTTGTCCAAGTGGTTGTCCAGAGAAGAACTGGAATCTTCTGGAAGAACTGGAACATTAGGAAAGAATTTTTCCCAGAAAGAGTGGTCGGGCATTGGAATAGGCTGCCCAGGGAGGTGGTGGAGTCACCATCCCTGGAGGTGTTGAAGAGCCGTTTAGATGTGGTGTTGGGGGATATGGTGTAGGGGAGAACTCTGTAGAGTAGGGTAGATGGTTGGACTCGATGATCCCAAGGGTCTCTTCCAACCTAGACAATTCTATGATTCTATGATTATTCCCACTTGGAGACATCCAGAGCTCAACTGGACACGTTCTTGAGCAACCTGCTGTGATTTGGCCCTGCTTTGAGCAGCACACAGACTAGAAACCTCCAGAGCTTCCTTCTCACCTATATTTTTCTATGAAGCTGGACCTTAAAGAAAGTGGAGGATGGGAACAAACCACTGTAAAGGAGTTATGGAATATTTGTCAACCGTAAAGGAGTTATGGAATATTTGTCAATGAAGATTTTAAAACCAAGATTTTAAAACCAAGATCTCCTGGGAATACTTGGGAGAAGTTGATGTGAACAAAATTATTTCTTGATGTCCTCTCCAGCCCTACTTCTGGGATGTAATATGCTTTATTTTTTAACGTGCTCTAACTGCTAGAAATTAAGAGGATCCCAGATGCAGACTGTTCCTACTCAGGCAGCCTAATGCGAAGTTTCTTACTCTTCCTTTGAAGTAGTTGGCAGTGGTCACTGCTGGAAACTGTACGTTGGATTATGTGGCAAAGGATCTGACTCAGCCCATCAGTTCCTGCTTTTTCTCAAATTAGATAAAATGTTAGAACTGCCTTCTGCAGGCTTGTTACTGTAGTAAACGTCACTCGCCGTGTGAATGCAAATACATTCCATTAACATTTCCAGGGGAAATGCCGTTGCTGGAAGTCTTAACAGGGACAAAATAATTTGAGGCAGATCTCGGAGTTAATTCTTGAAGTCCGAGCCTGTTTCTTCTTAAAGAAGACGAATGAATGGGGAGGGAGGGGAAGAAAGGAGGACGGATGGTTTGCGGCTCGATGCGCGGGAGCTGCGTGGCGGGGCAGGCGGGGCTGATGGCATGCAGCCGCTGCAACTACGCGCTGCGAGGCCCCGGCGGAGGCCGCGTGCGCTTGGACGAGCTCTGACGGGGCTACTCTTGTTTTCTTCGAGCCAGTCTTCAGCAGACAAAATCCCTTCATTGAATTGACGGTGCTGGGGGCTATGCTTGGCCTGCCAGTTCGGTCACAGCGCAGCGCTGTGCCTTAAAATAGCTGTCGGCCGGCGCCGCTGCGCCGCGCAGCTAGAGAGCAAAAGGGGAAAGCAGAAGGTGACGAGATGAATAAAGTGAAGAAATTAATGGAAAGCAAGCCAAGCTTCGTTTAAATCACAGCTTTCAAGATCACGGCTTCATCTGTTTGTCTCCCTCTGCTGATCTGCTCAAATTATCAGTCTGAGGTAAGAAAAAATGGTATTTCCTATCAAGCACCATCTTTTTGACAAGGGCAGGGACTGAAGATGATGTCCCGTGTCCCCAGCCCCTTGCCTGCTTGCCCTTACAAAACCCCTTCCACATCCATAGCACATCCCCCCTCAGCGCTGCCCTATTGCTTGATGAGACATAATCCCACGTATAAGGGGACTGCGTGCTTTTAAGAGGAGGGGTGATGACATGTATTTTAGGTGAATATACGTATATACAGCCATATATATAAAGCAACCATAGGCCCTGTTACCATTGTCCTACACAACACCTCCCTTTCTCCAAGCCAATACCTCCTTCATCTCCTCTCCCACCTGCTCTACCTCAGCTCTTTTTTCCCCCATTCTCTGCTGATCCTCCCCCAGATCCTCCCGAATTCCTGCTGGTAGGCCTGGGCAGGTGGATCGGTACGAGCACAGGTCGGTGTCTGGTCTGTGAGCCTGTCGTCCTGCTGCTTCCCGATGACTTCTGATGGAGGGCGACCCACCACGGCAGGCAGCAGCCCGGGGCTCTCGGCAGGAGCAGAGGTCCACAGGGACGGTGCACTCTTAGCAGGACTCTGCTGACCTTGGCAGCCTTGCTGCTAGGAAAAGCATGAGCACCTAATAAATACGAGATAATATTCAATTATGGATGAGTGGATAATTAGGTTGGGTTATGTGGATGAGTTACAATAATTAGGTTCTTGCCCACATTGCTCTTTTTTGAAAACAGTGTGTGGTTGCTCTTCTTCTTATCATCGTCTCATCTAATTAAAGCTACTGTACCTACAACCTAAATAATATTTGTAATATTCCCTTTATGAAACTTTTCTTTTAGGCATTAGGCATTATTTCATAAATATTTTTTAATTAAAGAAGGAACAAGTAAACCAGATTTCCTGTTGTCCATCTTTGCAGGATAAATCTGCAGCTTGATTCTTTGAGCAACCTGGTGTGGTGGGAGGTGTCCCTGCCCAAGGCAGGGGCATTGGAACTCGATGATCTTCAAGGTCCCTTCCAACCCAAACCATTCTATGATTCGATGATTCTTGGAACATTTCTTCTTCTCCTGCATATAACAGTTATAGGAACCATTTTTGTTATTTGTTTCCTCTTCTTTGTCAGTTGATCAAAAGAAGACTGTGATACCACAGTGATGGGCGGGTGAAGTACTGGTTCAGACTTTCTGTGTCACCATGAGGTCCTTGCACCGAGGAACGTGGAATCTGATGCCCGTGAGATGCAAGCTTTACTGTTCTTTGACAGTTTGTTCCAAACCAGGGTGATGGAAGAGTGCAACTGCTCACAAAACTGGCTTTTGGGGGGCTTGATTAACCTGTCGTTAAATCCTCTGCTATCGCTGAAAAAAAGACTATGCTGTAGGTGAGGTCTGAATGCTCCCTCTTACGGATACCAGTCTGACTTGAAGTTCCAGCATGGAACTTGGTCAAGTTTAATGGTCCATTCATAGGAAAACTAAATTACAATGCTAGAAGGTTTTACTGATCCTGTGTGATAATAAGGATTTTAAGTAGATTTTATGATCATCATTTTAAGAATTTTCTTACTGAGAGAGGATGGGGCTTGTCGTTTGCATGATCTTAGAATTGTTGAGGCTTCAGCATTCCTGCTGAGCACCAGGAAAGCAGAAGACAATGGTAAGCATACCTTCAACAATGTTGGAGAGTTTACTTACTTTTAAACTTTAACTTTTAAAATTTTAAAATTTAAAATTTTAAAATAACTTTTTTTTTTTTCTCATGAGACCCCCACCTGGAATGTTGCATCCAGCTCCGGAGCCCTCAACAGCACCAGGTTGCTCCAAGCCCCGTCCAACCTGGCCTTGAACACCTCCAGGGATGGGGCAGCCACAACTCATATATATTTAATTTGAAACCCTTAGATCAGTAACAGGTCCCACACCATGTCCACCAGCTTCTCAGTCACTCTTCAGAGTCCTTTTACCCCAAGTAGTACTTCCCCTCACCCATGAAGTCTCATGCTTTCAGAAGAGTAAGGGCATCTGGGGATGGCTGCAGAGGATGAACCAGGGCTCGTTAAACCGTCTGCTCCGTAAAACAGCCTGCAATCATCTAGGCTTGAGAAAGGTAGCGACAAACTTTTTCAAATCCAGGTGTCCACTGTAAACTCTTTCATTGTGATGTCGTATTTTTATACAGACTACAGCAAGGTACTTAGAATCATAGAATCATAGAACTGTCTAGGTTGGAAGAGACCCTTGGGATCATCGAGTCCAACCATCTACCCTACTCCACAAAGTTCTCCCCTACACCATATCCCCCAACACCACATCTAAACGGCTCTTCAACACCTCCAGGGATGGTGACTCAACCCCCTCCCTGGGCAGCCTATTCCAATGCCCGACCACTCTTTCTGGGAAAAATTCTCTCCTAATGTTCAGTCTAAATCTCCCCTGTTGGAGCTTGAAGCCATTCCCTCTTGTTCTGTCGTTAATTACCTGTGAGAAGAGACCAGCACCAACCTAGCACCTACTCCTACTCCTACCAGCACCTACTCCTCTCACAGAGGAAATAGTCCCATCTCAGGGCTGCGTTGTAAAGGAACTTGGGGGGTTATCGATCGACCATCAATCAAGGAAGGATTAAGGCCACTGATCCTGTGAGCAAAGTCACCAATCCGAAATTTTTGGTTGCTTAAATGACTTCCCACCTGTGAGAAGAGGTGAATGCAGGTGCCCAGCACGCTGGGTGCTCGGAGCTCAGCTGTGGTTTTGTGGGCAGAACGTCAGATTTTGTACAAATGCTGCACAATCGTGCTGCGTAAGACTACCAGTAGTCTCGGAGTTGGAGAAAAAACAGTTTGAAATAAATGCAGTGGTTGAGCTACTAGAAAAGCCACCTGAAAATGCAACGTAAGCACAAAGGCTTCTTCCCATCAACGAAAGAACTGAAAAAGAAAAAAAAGCATATGAGTTCTTGGATAATCTTTCCTCATTGTTGTGATTCGATCCTTCTTCTTCACCCGCTTTCTCCAGCCAACCCTTAGCTTTTGTTAAGTTGCGATGCTCAGGCTGGAAACGGGGACTCCCCCGAGGCGGGGAGCAGAGCTGAGTCCCGCGTGGCGGCGCAGAGCGTTCCCTGCGTCAGACAGCCCGCGCCGGGGCTCCGCCGCAGCCGGGGCATCGACTCGCCTTCGGGCTGCGAGCTGAACTCGTTAGCGAACCCTTTTTGCAGAACTGCTGCCTCGTCTGTTGAGCGTTTGCGCGGTTCACATGTCAAAAGTGAAGGTGAGCGTTTGCACCTGTCTTAATGGAATGCAACCTGCTCTTTCCAAACCATTTCTCCAATTTATCAAAGAATGGTATATTTTAGTATACTTTTTCATTTTCGGTTTTATCTTGCCCTGTAAAGCAGCGGGAGCTCGCCCCTGTGCGCTCTGCAGATGTGAGAAGCAAACGTTTCATTCCACCATCCATGATATTAGTGAAAATACGGAATGGTAGTAAATCTGAGAGAAAAGCTGTAAACCCCCACAGGAGGATGTCAGAAGCGATGCTGAGGTGAAAGTGTATTGTGTTGGTGGTTTCTCTCCTATACATCAGATTTGATTTTCTGCCCTGGAAGGGAAGCAGTTTGCTTTGGCATGGTTTGTTCTTAAAAACTCCACCTAGACTATCGCTGAGCCTGTCTTCTAAGTCTTTAGGAGCGGTTTCATTTTGTGGGTTTTTTCCCCAAGAGCTGAGGTTAAGCTGCCTGGTCTGGAGCTGTTGGTTCCTTCTTACACTGCTTCCAGGCGTCGCCCTTACGGACAGCCTCTTCCAGCGCCTGCAGTGTCACCGTATGAAACGCGGTGCTTTCAGGGATGAACGCAAAAGCTCTGAGATTGCCTCGGGTTTATTTAAGTACCAAAGTCTCAGTCCTCCGATGAATTTCCTCATGCCCCGGCGACTCGAAACATCTGTCTGTGTTGTCTTCGGTCTGTTTTCTCTTTTCTAATCAGAGTTTTTACCCCAAAGCTGTAAATCCCGTGTCCTGAACAGTTAATGTTTTTTTAAAGGGGCCCTACAGGAGAGCTGGGGAAGGACTTGTTACTGGGGCATGGAGTGATAGGACGAGGGGGAATGGCTTCAAACTGGAAGAGGGCAGGTTTAGATTGAACATTAGGCAGAAGTTTTTCCCTGTGAGGGTGGTGAGGCACTGGCACAGGTTGCCCAGAGAGGTGGTTGAGGCCCCATCCCTGGAGGTGTTCAAGGCCAGGCTGGAGGTGGCCTTGGGCAGCCTGGTGTGGTGGGAGGTGTCCCTGCCTATGGCAGGGGGGTTGGAACTCGATGATCTTCAAGGTCCTTTCCAACCTAAACCATTCTATGATTCTATGATTCATGTTAGACCACCATTGGACTATTTTTTTTTAATAAAGCCTCACCCCGAGCGCACGGAGCAGCACCCCAGGGCCACCTCCGTTCCAGCACTGCCTCTCGCGGCTGCGGCGGGGCACTGGCCGGACGGATGGAGCCACCGCCACCTCCCGGATGCCTCTTTGTGGGGAGTGGGCACAGGACCTGTCTCTGCTTACCCATTCAAGGTCAGATATATCTAGAACCGGTGTCAGATGTTTTCTGGACAAGTGCAGTAGCAATTAGCCGCGTACCTCTGTGGTATTTTCAGCGGGCTCGGTGCTGTCTCAGGTGACTCTGACGCGCTTTGGGATACGCAAGAGTTTAGACGCCTCTCCTCCTGCGTCCGCGTTGTAGTGTAGACCAGGTGAGAGGTAACTGCGGTATCTCAGTAGCTGAGCGTACGATAGACACGTAGGCTTTGTGCATGGCAGTCACCGAAAACTTGTGGTGCCCACGTCGATGGTACTGAGCGCTCTCACCCTCCGGCAGAGCGCAGCTGCCTGCAGACCACCTGCTGCAGATAGTTAGGGTAAATCCCAAACCACGCGGAGAATTGCTCGAGAGCCCTAATTAGTCTGGGCTAAAAATAAGCCAGGGGCCACACTAAATGTCTAACAATAGGGGTGATCAAATTCCAGTGCCTCTGGCTGGTGCTTTTTGTTTCAGCAGCGTAGGCAGTCCCTCTGCGGTCTCTCGGGGTGAGCATCAGGTGCCTTTGAAGTTTACGAACCCAACGTGGAAGATTTAGACATTGATGGAGAATCAGCAGCCTGAATTTTTTTTGAGGGCCTGTTTAGCCTTGAGAAGACTTGTGGGGGTCCTTTTGTGTATTACTACATGATGGTGGGAAGTAAGACGATGGAGCCAGACTCTCTTCAGTGGCGCCCTACGAAAGGACAAGAGGCAACGGGCACCAGCTCACGTCCATTTGAACAGAAGAAAAAACTTTCTCAGGGTGTAAGTGCTCAAGCACTGGAACAGGTCGCCCCAGCAGGTTGTGGAGTCTTCATCCTTGGAAGTATTCAAAGCTCAGATGGACGATGTCCTGAGCAACCCGCTGGAGTTGACATTGCTTTGAGCAGGGGTTTTGGGTTAGACCATCTCAAAAGGTCCTTTCCAACCCCAATGACTCTGATTCTGAGTTACGATAAAAAATTAAATGGACTCTTGGAAGCAATAGAACAAATAAGAGAACATTGAATTGTCATACAAAATAGCCACTCTACAGTTTCCAAAGAGACCTCTTGCTAGTGATGTTTGAAAGTGAGCAGCATGAGGGATGTGCTCCCTCGAAGTTCTCTGCAGTGTCATCTTTGCTCCTAAGGACTGGTGTACTTTGGGTCATGAGGGTGATTTCAGGCTTTGGACAGGATTTCTGAAGAAAGGGATTAAGGACAAGATTGTGGTTTTATTGGCACAGTCCTGCTTTGCAGGAGAACAAAGGTTCATGTGCTTCAGATGGAGCCCCAGAGCCTCAGGAAGCTCCTGAGGCTGCAGGTGAAACCCGTCACCTGCACTTGTCCTCACAGTTGGTTGTACCGGGACGCAGGGAGAGACCATGGGACCTCGGCTTTGTGACGCACTGTTTTGGGGGACCGGTAGGTCCTATCGGTGTTACCTACACCGAGACTGTCCAGGTCACCCCGAGATGGAAAGAGGTGTGGCAGTGCTGCTGCCTACACTGTGCACCTACCGCGACCATGGAGATGAGATGAGATGAGATGAGATGAGAGATGGGGTTTTGCCCCGGCTGTACTGGCAGGTCCGTGCCAGCTCCTCGCCCACACCAGCTGTGTTCCGCGGTGTGGGAGCAGAGCCCACCCTGCGCCGTCAGCTCCTCCCCGCTGCCTGGGTGAAGAGGGGTTTTTTCTGACCCTGCTGCAACAAACGGTGTTTCTGCACTTCGGTTTCTGGGTTGATTTATTTTTATTTTTCACACTGTTCTTTTTAACTCCCAAGCTGTTTGGTTTCTTCTTGCCCAGGACCTGCCTTTCCAAGCAGTTTTTACACGGGCAATTTCCACATCGTTGGGTGGCTCCTGAGGTGGCTGTCTGGTCACCCGGGAGGACACAAAGGACCGGTTTGTAGGTGTGTCATTGAAGCAAGGCTCATTTGCCAGGTGCACACCCACCCACCACGTGGGTTTTGCCCAAAGAAGAGAAGTGCTGTCCGCACTTCAAGCCTCACTCCAGTCAGGGTTGGCTCTGGACACCCACAGCAAAACAAAACTGAAACCCAAGCGGTGCCTGTCCCCTTCGTCCCGGGTCTGCCACTCTCCACCCTGTCTCCGGGAGCAATGGTGGACACCAAGCTCTTCCCCCCAACTTCCGTTTTTCTACCCAGATAGTTTCCAAAAATGGTTGTGAAAGCCCCTTCTCAAACCAAGATCCCAGTCTGAGGTCCTTCTGAAAATGTTGTGGTAAAAATCTGTGCAATCTCGAGATCAGATGAAAACAAAAGGCAGAAGCAGAGCCCCAAAGTTCAGCACTCTCGACAAAGCCCCAGAGATCCACCAGCTGCGCGGTACGTTGGTGTCTGCACCCATCCTGCTGGCACCAGCAGCGAGGGGACCTTGCCAGGCTCCCCTTGCCCACTTTTGGACTGTTCTGCCACATCAGCCCCGCAGGGTCTCCCCTGGAGCCGTAGTCCTGTCCAGTCTGCACTCCTGGAGAAGCACTGATGCCGCTTAACCAAACAAGTTGTCCTCGCTGTGATCTGCCATCAACGTGATGACCCAAGAGTTAAACCGCAGCGTCGCTCTCCCCATCTGGTCCCAAAGCACAGCCGCTGTCGGGTGGGATGCTTCTGCTCTCCCAGGGCTGCTGTGTTGGCATCATCTCCTCCATGAGCACCAACCTGGGGATGCTCACACCCCACTTCCCGCGGACACGGTGGGAGGCAGAGGCACCATGGCCTTAATCGTCCGCACTGCCAATGCGAACACACCCCCTCTGCACGGTGCCCAAAGACCACCAGAACAAGGAAATGGGATTTGGGGACTGGAGCATCTCACACCTGAGGAGAGGCTGAGAGAGTTCAGCTGGAGCAGAGCTGGAGCAGAGCTGGAGCAGGAAGCACTCAGGCACATCTCATCAGTGTCTACAAACACCTACAGGGAGGGTGCAAAGAGGACAAGTCAGGCTCTTCCCAGTGGTGCCCGGAGCCAGGAGCAGAGGCCGTGGGCACAAACTGAACACAGGAGGTTCCCTCTGAACATCAGGAAGCACTTTTTTACTGTGAGGGTACCCAAGCGCTGGCACAGGTTGCCCAGGGAGGTTGTGGACTCTCCATCCTTGGAGATATTCAGAAGCCATCTGGACATGGTCCTGGGCAGCCAGCTCTGGGTGGCCCTGCTTCAGCAGATGACCTCCAGAGGTGCCTTCCAACCTCAACCATTCTGTGATTCTGTAATGACCTGGTGTCAGAAGCAGACCCTACATGCCATCTCAGTCCTCAGGCATTTCTTAGCCAGGGATACCTGTCCATGATAAGAGATGTCTCCCCAGCTCTGACTGGACAACTTCATGTGTCTGAGGGCCAGCAGGATAGTTTTGAGTTGTACTTGATCTCCTAAGCAGCATCGTAGGGTTCCACTGGGAAAATGCACCAAATAAGCACAAGACCCCATAATTCTTGTCTCTCTGTCTTCTTGGTCCATATAACTGGTTTCTTCACCATCCAGCCCAGCTGCCAACAGGTTCTCCCAGAAACTACAGATTCTTGTTTAATTGCCTGGTCCTTTCCTTGGTCGTGGTGATGGCTGCTGGTGAAAAGTGTGCCGAACACAAGGATCACAAGGGTCAGGACTCGCTGGGAAAACACATTTATTCAGCAATCTCCCTTCAATCGATGCTTTTGAGGGGTTGAGAAGAATTAGGTTTTCCAGAAGCAGTGACTGTGCTTAAATTGGGTATCTGTGAATTGGTCTGGTGGGAGGTGTCCCTGCCCAGGGCAGGGGGTGGAACTAGATGGTCTTTACAGTCCCTTCCCACCCAAACCATTCTGTGATTCTGTGAATAATCTTTTTCGTAAGCTATAAGTTATTCTAACTTTTCTTGATGAGCTGGCGTATGGGAAGGTCAATGTTTCACTAAAGGACTTTATGATAAAGGTGTGAGTGCATCGCTTCCCAGGGAAGCCCGTCGGGGCTTTAGGAACAGATGGGTATGGTGTATTTTTTTCTGAAGGTCTTTGAAAAAAAAGCACATAAAATTCTTTGGAGGGGTAGTGAGGGCGAAGAGGCAGGTCCCCCTTTCAGCAGCCGCCCACCCCGAGGTGTAAAACCACATCTGGATGTGCCCCCGTAGCCCATCTCCGCACCGCTATTTTCTGTTTTCACAGCGTTGCGGCCGCGGCTGTGCGCATCGCACGCGGCATCCGGGAAATACGGGGCCGGATCCAAACTGTGTCGAGTGCGGTAACAGGTAATGAATATTTTGTCTAATTTTTCTCTGTTCCTCATCCACCAGCCTCGCCCACCGGCAGACCTGGGTTTCAGCTTTGATGCCAATAAACAACAGAGACAGCTGATAGCGGAGCTGGAAAACAAAAACAGGTAAAAGGCACGCTTTGATCAGTATTGTTTTGGGAACAACATTTGAGGAGAGAAAAAACTTTAGTCCTTGTGCTTTGTTGGTTTTCACCTTTTGTGTTATATTAAGCAGGTTGTTTTCCTAGATCTTTTGTTGAAAGGTGTAGCTGCCTCATTAACCAATTAGCTCGGTGCGGATGCAGCTGCGGTGCCCTTATTCCCCGGGGAGCAGGTTGATCTTCTTCGCTGATCTTCTGAACATCGTCTTAGGCGGCTCTGAGCGCCAGGAGCTGCGCTGCTGTCTGGGGTTGCTGTCTGCAGCCCCAGCAAACTTCTCGCAGCAGGAAAATAAATCAGCCGCGATGTAGTGGAGCGAGCAGGTTGAAAAGCCGGGGTGGGTGAATTCACCTTGAGAAGAATGAGGGTTTTTTTCCTTTTGCTGGAAAACAAAAACATCTGAAGAAACCGGGAGGGCTGGAGGAGATAGATGGGCTGTAGGAAATGGTTTCCATCTTCTGGCCAGGAGCCGGCAACGTGCGCCGGCAGCCCAGCGAGCCCCTGGCATCCCGGGCTGCATCCCCAGCAGCGTGGCCAGCAGGGCGAGGGGGGGAGTGTGCCCCTCGGCTGCGCTCTGCTCTGCTCTGGGGAGACCCCCCTGCAGTGCTGCCTCCAGCTCGGGGGCCTCAGCACAGCAGAGACATGGACCTGGTGGAGCGGGGCCAGAGGAGGCCCCGGAGCTGCTGCGAGGGCTGGAGCCCCTCTGCTGGGAGGACAGGCTGGGAGAGTTGGGGGGGTTCAGCCTGGAGAAGAGAAGGCTCCGCGGAGACCTCCGAGCCCCTTCCAGTGCCTAAAGGGGCTCCAGGAGAGCTGGGGAGGGACTCTGGATCAGGGAGGGGAGCCATGGGACGAGGGGTGATGGCTTTAAACTGAAAGAGGGGAAATTTAGATGAGATATGAGGAAGAAATTCTTGACTGTGCGGGTGGTGAGCCCCTGGCGCAGGTTGCCCCGAGAAGCTGTGGCTGCCCCATCCCTGGAGATGTTCAAGGCCAGGTTGGACGGGGCTTGGAGCAACCTGGGCTGGTGGGAGGTGTCCCTGCCCAGGGCAGGGGGGTGGCACTGGATGGTCTTCAAGGTCCCTTCCCACCTAAACCACTCTATGATTCGACGGTTCTACGACTGTGAGCCGCTTTCCCCTGTTCCCGCTGACCCGCAGGAGCCCATGGAAGGCTGCTGGGAAGGTAACGGGTGCTGGCACGGCTGCGGGTGCCGGCGGTGCTGCCTCAGAGCCCCCCCGCAGCACGTGCAGTGCCGATTCTGCTGAAAACAGAACTTTTTCCCTCTTAGAACAGTGTCTGAGCCCGTTCCGCATGAAAGGTTTAGGAGAGACATTGCCAGCCTATGGCACGGGAGTGATTTCATCCTTCCCTTTCAGCGATAAATCCTCTGTGTGTATTACAGCGATTCGCAGGACCGCAGTGACTTCCCTGCCGTGTGTTGGAGTCTGTGCCAGTCCTGCGCGAACGAAATCGCTGTCCTCAGGCCGGGGACTGACGGAAAGAGTGCTTGAAGGGCTAAAACAGTATTTAAGAGCAGTGCAGGCGCTGACCTTTTTGCTCTTTCATCTTCCCTTCTGTCGTTTCCGTAGGGAGATACTCCAAGAAATCCAGCGCCTCAGGCTGGAACACGAACAAGCCTCTCAGCCCACCCCTGAGAAAGCCCAGCAGAACCCGACTTTATTGGCTGAACTCCGGCTCCTACGGTAAAAGAAACACCCAAAGCTCGCGCGCCTTCGGTCGGCGGGTCCGGCAGCCCACGGGGCGGCCCCGACCGCACGGGCCGTTCCCGGGGGAAGGGGAAGGGCGGCGCATCTTCAGTCACCTTAAAGGGTTGTTTTAAACTGCGGGGTTCTGGCGACTGGCAGCATACTGCAATTCGCCTTTTTTTTTAATGTGGGTTTAGAAGTAAATAATGATGTGTCTTAAAATGGATTCTGTTCGTATAGTTCAGAAAACCGTAAAGACTGATGGGAAAAACTAGCCAAAATGGCATTAACTGCTCGTCCTTTATTGTCCAAAGGAGCGGAGCTGAAGAGAAGTGTCGGTTATTTGATCAGTCAGTGAAACTCCCAAAGCTCATACCTACAGAGGGTCAGACATCCATCCAAAGTTGGAGAACAGTCTTCAAAGCCTCTTTGATTAAGTTTGCATTAAGTGACAGGGAAAGAATTGTCAGTATTTATAGAATAAAGTGCTTCACAGTTCGGGTACTCACAAGGGCGTTCCCCGGCTCTTGCATCTATTGCATCTTCTGTTACCAGTTAGCTCAGAGCTCAGCCCTCAAAAACGCCATCTCTAGTCTAAAGTCGGTTCTAAAATCGGAGCTGGTGGTGGCAGCAGCCCTGTGCAAACTGCGCGGTGCGCCACTCGTTGGGGTGGACTTCTCCCGCCCCGTCGGGCCGCGGCACGCTGCTGCTGCTGCTGCTGCTGCTGCTGCTGCTGCTGCTGCTGCTGCACCCGACGTCCAAAGGTGCTCCATAAAGCGCTCTGCCCTCGGGAGGGAGCGACTGCAGCTGCAGGCGGCGACTGCACGGCGTGAGCCAGCCCCGCCTGGCAAAATCCGCGTTACTTCTTCTTTCGTGACTTTCTCATGCAGAATTTGCCACGTTATAGCAGATTTTGGTATCTCACTGATACTGTTCATTCTGTTACCTAATGATAATAGCTCGTAGATTTCCCAGCTTTATGCTTTACGTAGCTATGTGTATTTTTTTTAAATGTTTAAAAAACTGGAGAGGACGCGGAAGATGCCCACGAATGTTCTGCAAGAGGTGGGGGAAAAGGAGACTGAGGGACAACTTGATGTCTTTGACCCGGCAGAGAGAGATCTGAGAACCGAGAGCTTAAACTGGAACCCAGCCGCGTTCAGACCACAAACGAAGCACGTGCTTATTAACGCGAGGGGATAATCTCAAGAGCAGTGATAGAGTTTTCAGTGCGTAGACGACTTTCCTGAAGATGTTTTTCCAAAAATACGGGTTATTGGGAACAAAACAGAGCTGACCAGGAGGAATTCGGCAGCCTGTGTTTTGCTAAAGGGGAAGAAAAAAGCTGAGTGATCATTGCAGCCACTTCTGGCCTCCAAATGTGTAAACACCACTGGCAAATGGAAGAGTTACAAAGGGAAAAAAGTTGAATTAAGCGTGTGAAACCTGCCAAGTCGTCGTGACTGTCCAGCCTGGCCTTCTGTGTGACACGGGCTGGGAAACTTCTCCTGCGGAGCCCTTGGACTGCGCTCCAGCCCCGTCACGGTCGGGCGCTCGTGCGAGGGATGGAAACACTGCCGCGTCCCCCGGAACTGTTAATGGGATCGCCAGTTAATTTCTGTGCCTCCCCTGTGCCCAGTGGACTAAAAGAGTGCGCGTTATTTCTGACCTTCGTAAGCCTGCTGCCCTTTTCTGGCCCTTTTCCAAACTGTGTGCTTTCGCCTGCTGGGGTAAAAAGGGCCTTTTTCAAAATTCCTCTTCGCGTGTGAGGGTTTGGAGGTTCTGATTCCCTCCCCTCTTAACCTCATCTTGCGTAAATGACGTGAACTTCTCCAGTTTCCCCATAAAGCAGGTGTGCCAGATCTCCAGCTACCCCTTGAGCTGGCTGTCAGCCTCTCTCTAAGCCCTCTGCGTCTCCCCTGTGCGTAGGAGAAAGGGCTACGGAGATGGTGCGGGATTGGAGCATCTCTCTGATGAGGAAAGGCTGAGGGACTTGGGGCTTTTCAGTCTGGAGAAGAGAAGACTGAGGGGGGATCTCATCAATGCTCATCAGTCCTTCAAGGGAGGGTGCCAGGGGGATGGGAACAGTCTTTGTCCAGTGGTGCCCAGTGACAGGACAAGAGGGAACGGGCACAAACGTGACCATGGGAAGTTCCATCTGAACCTGAGGAGGGCCTTCTCTCCTGTGCGGGTGGCAGAGCACTGGCACAGGCTGCCCAGAGAGGTGGGGGAGTCTCCCCCTCTGGAGCCATTCCAAACCCGCCTGGACGCCGTCCTGTGCCACTGCTGGAGGTGCCCCTGCTCTGGCAGGGGGTGGCACTGGGGGAGCTCCAGAGGGCCCTTCCAGCCCCCACCACTCTGTGAGTCTGTCGGTTGGGGTGCACCGGCCCTGGTCCCCCGCGCGCAGCCTCCCCGCTGCTGCAGAGAGAACTAATCTCAGCTCTCTCACCGCCCAACGTCACTCTCATTAATAGACTCAAAGTGCACATTCATTTTCTTGACTGCGTCGCGTCACAATTAGCAGTTTTATCTGCGACGTGAAAGCACTTCACACAGTGACAGCTAACGAGGAGAGGCGCCCCGAGCCCGCCAGCGGCACGCGATGCGTACGTGCAAGCGTGCGTCACCCAACGGTCTCGGCTGCCGTGTGGGATTTGGGCTGTGAAAGCACCAGGAGGATAATCCACGGAAAACCGTCGTGCCCCGGGTTTAAAAACCTGCAGAGAGCGCAGCCCGCAGAGCGGAGTCGGCTCCGCCGCGCCGCTGGCAAACGTCACCCTGGATGAAGCGCGGCTGGGTCCGCCGTCCTCCGCTCCCCACGTCTGCGTGCGGGTCCGCGGATGCTCCCTCAGGTGCCGGGGACCCGTTCCCCCCGGCCTCTGCCTCAGCCCGCACCTCTCCGTTCCTCCTGGCTTTGGGGTTGTAAACATTGAACAGCCTTTGTCGCTGACGAACAGTGCCTCTGCTTTCCTCAGGGGAGGTCACCGAAAAGGAAATTGAGTAACGTCAGCCAAAATCGGACACAGACGTTGATTGTGATCCCTCATTAGCAGCTACGTTTGCGGAGCTACACTTATTTAACACGATGATTTTTACATTACTTGTAGTTGTTAACCACAATATTATATTAAATAACTACAGAATAAAAAGCTGCAGACTTTGAACTGACCAAGAGAGAGAAAAAGGACCGTATCAGATAAAGCTGTCGGTTCGGGTAACACATTGCAGGTGACCGGGCGTGTGCCATCATCTCTTTATTGCCTTATTTTCGTGACATTTAAGAACCATATTCTTCAAAATACAAAAAGATGTTGAAGGAAATACCCAGGATAGTTAATACTTTGTAGTCTTCTGTCCTTTTAAGCAGCAGTGTAGAAACAAGTTAATTCCGTTACGTAGTCCCGGCGGTTTTCTGGTCGGGGTGTGCCTATGCTGCGCCGCATTCACCGACACCAGAATAACAGCAAAGCAGACCCAACGCGTTTATGCAGTCTGAGTGAACGGCCCTTTTCTGTTCCAGATTCTGATGTCCAATTTCTAAAACCAGTTGGTTATTAAAATTCCCGGAATGATTTATCCATAACATACCACATGAGAATACAGGTATCGTCTAGGACATTTAAAAAATCAGTCTATAATGCGTGGTGCCTTTAACTTCGGATTAAGGCATGACGATGTCCACAAAAATAACTGTAGATTAATAAATAAGCCTTTTTAATCTGTTTTTCTCTTACACTTACCTATCATTATCTATGTCTGGGGTTTGTGTTGTTATTATTATTATTGTGTTCATTATCATGAAAGATAATGAACTTCTGATGTGTTGACGTTCATCTTTGATTTTCTCCTTATATTGGTCACTTCTTTATTTTTTAAATATAAAATAAAACCAAACAGTCGTATCTTAAATATCTCGCAGATGGGTATCAGTAGAAATACAGTGTTTTTCTGACACCAAGGGAAGGGGAAGGTCACCTATTGTCTCCTGTTCTTGTTACCGGGGCTCCGGTACAGCAAATATGTCACAGATTGTACGTCACGTTGGGGGACAGAAATAGCTCTGCTGAGCCTCCGTCCAGAGAGGTGATAGCTGTTCCTTTCCAAACATCTGCGGCCTTTTCTCCTCGGTTTTTTTCTCTCTCTGTCTTTCCTCCCGTCGCTCGTCCTTGCTTGTCCGAGAGCTCTGCAGGGGGCCTGGCTCTCGCCTTAAGAGAGTTCTTAAAAGGGAGAAAAAAAGCGGGCTTTTTTTTTCTCAAAACGCAGTGCTTTTGGAAAGGGCTTCCCACTACCGACGTGCGGAGTGCAGATTTCTGGATTTTCAGTGAAAAGCCTGATGGGTATATATAGGTTTCGTGGTCATCGTACTGTGCTTTGCTCTGTTTTTCACATTGGGAGCAGAGGGGAGTGGTGGACACCAAAGACGCAGTTATAGGGGAGTGGTGGACACCAAAGACGCAGTTATAGGGGAGTGGTGGACACCAAAGACGCAGTTATAGGGGAGTGGTGGACACCAAAGACGCAGTTATATGGGCGAATTTGGGCAAAATACCCAAAGTTTATTTTCTGACTCTTTCTTTCGTGTAACTTGAACAGGCAGCGGAAGGATGAGCTGGAGCAGAGGATGTCTGCGCTTCAGGAGAGCCGGAGGGAACTGATGGTGCAGCTCGAGGGGCTGATGAAACTGCTGAAGGTGAGGCGTCTCCTGCGGGAAGCGCGGTGCCTCCTGCCCTTCCCCGGGTCGGGAGTCGGCTGCCGCTGCGCCGACATCCCTGCTTTGCTGCCGTGCCCTGATAAATACTTCGTGAGGACCAGAAGGAATTTGCAAAAAGCCGTTTCCGTGCTGGCTCTGCGCGTTGCTGCGGACGGGTAACGGGTTTTCAGGTGCACGTGCTGCTGCTTCGGTGACAACGCCGAAAGCCGTAAGATTCGGAGGCCTTTAAAGAAGTATCAGATTTGGTGATCAGCCGCATGCTGTGGCGGGTAATCATTCCGTTTTTCCAACTTGTACTGGAGAGTAAGCCGGAAACTGCGGTTCGCTGCAGCAGAGCGTTGCGGCGCTGCGTCTCTGCAGGGGTACGAGGCTGACCCCGCAGCAGCCGGGGAGGGTACGGCACTGTGGGCTCTCGTCCATGGGGCGCGTTGGGGTTTGGATTCCTGACAAGGGTCCGTTGTTATTTGTTATAGCGTCGTGCCAGAGCGGAGCTCACAGCCGACGGCTGTAGTCTGAAATACTGCTGTGCCTTTATTCTTTCCGTTCTTTAAATTGGACAAGGGCCTCTCTAGAAAGCAAACGGCAAAACATTCTCCGTCCTCGAAGAGGTTTCGGTGTAAGGCAAGATGCAACAGAGATGCCATGGGCAATGGGAGGAGTGGGAGAGGGATGGCAGTGGCGGCACCAACAGGAGCAGCACGGGGTTTATCGATCGGCTGCATCTTGGTGCTGCCAGAAGAGCTCTGCCAGAGCGTGTCTGCACGTGAGCGCGGTGATGGATGCACGTCGTCTGTAAGTCTGAGCGCAGCCGCTCTTCACGTGAGGCTCTCCTTCTGCCGCAGGGCTGCGCGCACACCCGCCGCAGAGGTCCCCGCTGCAGTTACTCTCCCTGTGCAGATGAGCACACAGCATTAACGTTTGGGAAGTAACTGGGTTTTTTTAAATCAGTGGTTCTGCACACTGTAGTTCTTTTCCTCTTCAGCCTGTCGATGTCCGTCTTCTAAAAATTTGAAGACGATCGCTTGCTAAATCCACCTTGATTTCTTCAGACCCCAAATCTTTGTAAGCTGAAGTGGGATATCGCTGAAAATGGGCACCCAAAACTGAATCACAACTTTGGGAAAGTATAAAAAGTCATTTCATCAGAAACAGTTTGATTCTTTGTGGTTCAGGTGACCACAGTCTGAGCATTTTTCTTGCACGCGTTTGAGGAGCCTCTTCATAACAAAACCCGGTTGGACATCTGCCCGAACACGCTGAGAAGCGCCGACATGAGTTTTCCGTAGACCCTGTTCTTCCCAAAGCACTCGTACGCCTCCACGAATGAACTCTCCCAAATGCCGCCTGATGTAAGCGCCATCATCTCATGAGGGTGAAGGGCTGTGCTGTCGGCTGGCGTGGCCCTCTGCTCTTCCACCTCCAGAGCCTTGACGGCCAGCTGGGCTACCGTCCTCGGCCGCCCTCCTCCGAACCCGTACGCCGCAGCCGCCCGCGGAGCGGTGCCCACCCTTCTCGCTCGGCCATCGCGCTCTCATCTCCCAACTGCCCGAAGGGTGTGCGGTCCCTCCTGCCCGGCGGGTCGGACACGCGGACGTGGCGTCATGTGGAGCAGCGGAGGGTGTCGGCGTCAGTGACACCGCGATGGGGAGAGCGCAGAGGCGCTGCGGAGGGAAGGGAGCACGAGCACCAGCAGATGCTGCAGCTGCGGAGACAGAGGAGGGAGGAAAGAGGACTGCGGAACGGGGAAGGGACCCGTAACTGACTCCCATGTGATAAACTGATGTTCTTAGGACCCATTCGCCAGGTTGAATCATAGAATCATAGAATGGTTTAGGTTGGAAAAGACCTTGAAGATCATCGAGTTCCAACCCCCCTGCCATAGGCAGGGACACCTCCCAGCTCGGCNCATGCCCCAGTAAAAAGTCCCTCCCCAGCTCTCCTGGAGCCCCTTTAGGGACTGGAAGGCCGCAATAAGATCTCCCTGGAGCCTTCTCTTCTCCAGGCTGAACAGCCCCAACTCTCTCAGCCTCTCCTCAGAGGAGAGGTGCTCCAGCCCTCGGATCATGCAGTCGAGTTATCAGCTTGACAGAAACTTCAATGACATCTTCTAGGCTGTATTATAGAGAAGGTTAGCTGAGGAGCTGGCTCTTACAAGACTTTTCATTTATGACTCCGGCATCTTTTAATTAACTCCCCTGGTTCCCAAACTGTTTAAAAACCTATAAGGGCAAATAGGACTGGATATGAGGAGAAACATCTTCCCCACAAGGATGCAAGGAGAAACTTCTTCCCCACGAGGATGCTCAAGCAGTGGGGCTGTGCCATCTCCATCCTCGCAGGTTTCCAAGCCCCAGCCGGACAGGGCTCGAAGCAGGAGGACATGGGACCACTTGGGGTCATGTCCAACCCGAGCTGCCCGTGAGCCCATGGCTGTTGTAATTCGTCGGTTCTTACGTGTTGCGTAACGTGGCGCTTTGCGTTTCCCCACCTTCGCTTTCTATGGAGCCTGGCAGCTTCTCTTTGATTAGAGCCTCTTCCAGAAAGACATCTGTTCTTCAGCCGAAGAAATCAAAAATGGAAAATTCACTGCCAATGCAAATTCGCTTGCGCCGTTAAAAATTTATGCCTCGTTTTCAGTTTTAATGTATTTAGCTTCAGTTTACAGCCATTGGCTTTGGCACCCGTGGTTCTCCCTCCGTTCAATTAAGGAGTACTTCAGCACCCCGTTTTTTTCCTACGCAGATGCTTACTCATCTCAGTGAAGGCACTTCTCAGTCTTCTTTTTTAAATCAGTTAAACAGGTAGAGCTTTTCTGAGCTTCTCACCAAACTGTGCTTCGGTGGTTTTTATGGATGATTTCTTTGCCTTCTCCGGATTTTTAATATATTTTTTTTCAAATTGGGAAAAAACGAATTGTATGTTGGATTCTTCTCTGAATCTTAGCAACACAATGCAGAGAGTTCCAGGAGGGGTTTCGTTACTCTTCAGCACTTCTTTCCTTTTTGTGTCTTTCCGCACCAGTCACTGCTTTTTGAACGCTGTCAGTCGTCCAGATCTTACTCCCTGCAAAGTGCTTTATTTATTTTGGGTAGTGCTAACTGGTTAATGACAACGTATTACAAGTTTGGCCTCTAAAGGAGCTGCAGATACGAAAATGTATTACATCTGCGCAGCTCCTTTAGAAGCCAAACTTGTAAGACGTTCCAATAGCAAAATCAGATCTGCTTGGCAGGAGCTCTTTCCCGTGAAGTTATAATGCTTTGGATATTACTTATTAGTTGAGTCTTGTGTCAGCATTTCTGTTGCTTTGAGTAAATTAACGACAGGGTAAGGTGTTTATGCTTGTTTGAAGTCGTCTTACTTCCCCTTTTGAGTGTCAGTACAACACAGGGCGTTCCAGCCCTGGGTATTCCAAGGTCTATTAAAAATTACCGTCACTGGACCGGATAACTCCTCGTGTAATTACGTTAAGAATCCCAGCTGCAAGCTACCCAGGCCTGCCGAGCTAAAAATGCTATTTCTAGTAGATACTTTTTAACACCTTTTCTCATTATTAGTGGAAAGTACTTCACTGTTTGCTGGTAGAAACTACAGGGGGAAAGTACTATTAGTCAAACATAGAACAGAAATACTAATTCCTCTTCCCGTATTAAGAATTTTATCGTGGCCATCAAGAAGCACCGCAAGGCTTTGTTTTGTTACTGATATTTGTGTTCGTTTCAAAGTCTCCTTTTTCGTGGTTTTAGCTCTGCCAGGCACAAATTTTTCCCGCAGCGTTTTAGCGTCTCTCATCATTTGGTGCACTTCAAAAATTTTGATTTATAATTTACATCAGCTGTTAAGCTTTTATGGTTTTTTTCCACTTTCTTATGAGGTATTTTTTACATTTTTAATGCTGCCTTCATCCCACCGTTGAGAGCTGGATTCAGCTTACCTAACTTTGGTTATCTGAAAGTTTGGTACCCCATCTCCCTCTCTGAAAGAAGTAGAGAGAGGAAAGACGGCTTTTGGAAGGACATACCTGTTCTCGGGAGGTTCATCCAGTTTTCCCGTGGTGAGCCGTGCTGTGATGGCCTCAGAGCAGAGGAGGGCTCTCCACTCGGAGGTAATCAGAACGCCGTGATTAGCGTCCTGCTCTGGTGTTTATTAGCCCACACCGTGACCTACCCACGCCGGTGGCAATTTAGAATTAAGGTTGGGTTTTGCATCAAGCGTCCTTCCAAATCTTATGGCGATGAGTGTTGACACTCCTGTTAGGAGGTTTCCCTTACAGGAATTTGTTGGCGTTCTGCCCCGAAGGAGAAGTTCTGGCCGTTCAGCTCTTCACCACGTGCTGTCGTTGGTGTCTTCTGCTGGGTGGTCCCATGTGAGACCCCGGCTGTATCTGTCGGGGTGAGCTCGTTAGTGCCGGACAGCGTTCCCCGGAGAGGCACTCGCCTCTGCTGTTGGCGCGCTCGCTGACGTGCCTTTGGAGCAGAGCTACCAGCGCTGCCCAAACCATCTCCAACCACCGCCCAGAGGCTGTCGGGCGCCCGGACCCCTTTCCGGGGGCACCCCGAATGGGGCGATAAAGGGATTTTAACAGCATGGACATGTGCACATCGTGCCAGACAACAGGCCCGTGCACAATTCCATTTAATGCTGTAGCCTCCGAGTCTGCAGGGCTGCTGCAGTGGCCACCACGGGGCTCCCGCTGGCCACTACCCTCCTGTCCTCCTGCCCGCTCCAGCCGGGCTGTGGTTAAGCAGATGAAGCCCTTGACCAGAGAGGCTGCCTGTCCCTCTGGGCTGATCGGTGGCCACAACCTGTTGGTACTGTCGTCAGCGACTTTCTTCCAATGTTTTTTATCTTCTTTTCCCCATCCGGGCGGTGGGCTCAGCTTTCCCTTTCCCCCCGAAGCCTTCTGCAACGCACCTACTGCCCTTCGCTCTCCTCTGGTAAGCAGTCCGCGGTGATGACTGTCTGCCTTCTTGCAGGGCTTTTGCTTCCAGCTACACGGATATTCAGCAGACGTATCCCATTTCACTTTTTCCATTTCCTCAACGGCAATTTCCTCACTAGCCGGTTTGATGATTTATCTAATCACTGCTCAGCCCTTCTCGCAAAGCTCCACGCCTCCTGAGAGTTCCTTTCACATCTGTAGTTAATGCTGAAGCCTCATTTTTCAACCTAACAACTTTTTTTTTTTTGTGGAGTGGAGATCATTTAAGATCTTTTTCCTGACCTGGCTCACCATCTGGTCCTGCGAGTCCCAGTGCCGGTAGGAGGAACGACTGGAAACATCTGGGAGTGCGGGGAGGGCAGCAGTGGCCTCCGCTGCTGATGCTGAGTGGAGCCGTTCCCTCCGTCTGCTCCATCAGTGCCCAAAAACACACCTGAAAGAACCCCAAGTCTTGGGACAAAAAAAAAACCCAAAAGTGTGTGCTCAGAAACGTGGGATTCTCTGCGGTCGTTCCCAGATATCTCTGCAGTGCCCTCAGCGCACAATTAGGAAAACATCGTTTACCACAGTGGTCAGTGAGAAGAAGCTGCTCTAAATTAAGGGTCAGGTTCTGGTTCATCCTGCTCAGACGGGAAGAAAAATGAGGGAAGGTGGATAAATGGCTTCGTGGATTTCAAGGCGAGAAGGAGCTTTTATTCCGGGAATTTTAACTCTGTGACCTGAATTTCTGGGGAGACGTGCTTACCGCTGGTCCCGCTGCCCTCTGCGCTGGCAGTCCGTGCAAGGCCGTTGTAGGAGGGGACACGCACTTATCACAGAATCATAGAATGGTTGAGGTTGGAAAGGACCTTGAAGACCATCGAGTTCCAACCCCCCTGCCATAGGCACGGGCACCTCCCACCAGCCCAGGTTGCCCAAGGCCACGTCCAGCCTGGCCTTGAACACCTCCAAACACCTCCGCTTATCCCGACAGAGCTGCAGTTGCTGTTTCTGCGTAGATGAGAGTCGTCCAAAACCCGCTGCCAGCCTTTCCTTCAATGCACGGCGTTGCTGCCGCGGCACGACTGCCGCGCTCCTCCGCACCGCCCAGCCCGCGGACAGAACAGCCCGTAGGGCTCATAATGGTCGTTATATGTGCGAGGACAAAATCTATGAAAACTTCAGAATTAGGAAAGGAACTCTGGACTACGTGGTATTTTGCTTGTTCCCAGGAATGTTCCTATGGTTGAAGTCCGAATGTGACCCCACTGCCCCAGAGGGTCGCAGCGTACACCTCTCTGCTTCAAAAGAGGATAAATTCATCCATATTTAACCTTTTTTCGTCTTTCAAATCAGTAGTGACCCGTACTGACCAACGTTGCATCGCAGCAAAGGAATGGTTTTCTCTGCATCTTTGCCCTTCCTCCGCGTCTCTGGTGCTCCTGCCTCCCACGTTCTCCCCTCCCGTTCCAGACCCGGTTGCGGCCGCTCGTTAATTTGCCCTTTGGAATCCCCTCCGCAGAGGTCCCTGCAGGCCCGGGGGGGTAACGGGCACTCTCTGACCAAAGCGGTGGCATTTTGCCTCTGGGGCGATGACGGTTTGGGTCTCTGTGGTGGCACATTCGTGCACACAGGGAAGCGAATGCCGTGCAGCGGTTGCACACTCCGCATGGCATTTCCAGACTTTAGAGGATGGTGGTCTGCTCTTTCTTGCCTTGAGGACAGCTAGAGAGTCCGGGCTAGGAGGAGTAAAGCCAGTGAAGGTTCCGTGTAGAAGAAGAGATATCCGTTGGATATCCTGTCCTGTTTCCCAGATGTCCACGCTGTGACATCCATCCCGGGTATGCAACTCTCCCCAACGCCAAAGGCCATTTTACACAAGAGTCTTCTCTTGAGGATGGAGCAGATGACACCTTCGCTTTCCCACCACGGCCGTTGTGTCTAACGCCCGTGTTCCCTTCCGCGCCTGCAGATGTTTCTACAATTCGCCGTGTTCTGTTCTTCCATCGGGTCTGTTGTGTATTTTGTGTGTGTGTGTGTTTCCTTTTCACGCAATAATTAATCTATCCCATTTCTCTCTTCACCTTTTTCTTTTGCCGACGTTTATAGGAAGAAGAGCAAAAGCAGGCAGTAAGTTGACGTCAGTTGTTGGTGATCTGACTCTTTTCTTTCTGCATGAAAACACAATTTTCTGTTAATTGACTTGTATGCAAATGAACCGTGGGGGTGTGGGGTCTCTCTCACCTGTTAATTTGGAAGCAGCCCTCCTGTTTCCAGTAGAGCATGTTTTCCTGTTTGTCCTTAAAGCTGTTCCTCTCTCCCTTTCAAATTAAGCGTATTGCCGTGGGTACCCAACCGGTGGCTGCATTCATTAGGTTTTTATGGAATCGTGCATGATCATCCAGGCTTGAAAATGTGGATTCTCAGCTGGCTTCATAATAGACTTTGTTGGAGATGCTTTGGAGTGTTTTACATGCTAAGAAAGCTTTCTTGTCTCTTCAGGAATCCTTTACTTTGCCTCCTTGCTACACACAAGTCCATGCATGAAAACTAATTAATGACTTAATATTCTGGGCATGGATCCATATCATTCAGTCATGATATAGTCTCCTTGAATCGGTCCCAGTATGCTCGTTGTGAACAGGATGAGTACACTAACAAGAGACAAGAATGCATTTGCTTTGTTACTGATTTTCATTTTCTCTGCCCGCCTATTAAAACCTGAATCCTGTGTTGATTTCGGAATCCACTCCAGAGGGAGCCCTTTTGCTTTTCTCGGAAATGGCCAGATGTTCAATGTCTTCCCTCCAGCAGAACAAATTTTCGGCATTTTGGAACATGTTTTTTCTTTATACACAAAGCTTTAATGAAGGTGAATCCTGTGGTTCCCATTGTTGGGGGGGGAATGGGGGGTGTTACGTGTTGTTTGTCAGATACCAGAATTGGATATTTGATACGTGAATTGGAAATTCTGGTGACTTATTTTTTGTAAGGAAATACGTATTTCTGGGTAACTGCTATTGCTGAAAATGCTTCAGTGCTACGTGTGCTGCAATGGGCTTTTGGTGACTCCTGGATGGCCTTTTATTAAAGTTGTGACGTCAATTTAAAAAGAAGATGGTGGTAAGTGTGTATCTTCTGCTGGAGCCCGGTTCATCTTCAGCTGATGCTGCCAGTGAAGATGTATCCCTGGGTTTGCTGAGGCACCTTGCACAAATTCCTTGGCTTAGCGAAGGGACCAGATTGCAGCATGTGGCAGCGATCCTCAAGGAATTTCCTGGAGGAAGGAAAACAACCGAGACACCACCGTCCCTGTCTTCCAGCTTCTGATGTGCAAGGGGAGTGCTGTATCGCGTGTCGTTCTCTTACCCAGCATCATTGCTGGGAATAATCATCTGCGTGGAAACGCAGCATTATTTCAGCTTGTTTTTCCTGCTCTGTGACGTTCATCTTGATCATGGATAAAGAAAAAGGGTAAATATGAGATCAAAGGAAGAACTTGCCCAATTTTACCTCCCTTCTTTCCCTGGAACACTATGTTAGGAGGAGGAGAAGAGAGCCAAAACTGACTGCTAAAATAATGTCAACACATTGACATTCTGTCCAGTCCCATTCTGGTGGAATCTATGATGAATCAGCCAAAAAGGGTTTGAAACTCAAGAAGGCAGATTTTGACCAACCGAAGGACACGTTGCTGAGCTGTAGGAATTGAAACTTCACCTCCTTACTGGGCTGAAGCAACTTGAAATGCTCTCCCCTTACCTATAAAGGTGCAGCCTGAAAAAGCTGGAAATCCCAGGATACAGCGCTCCACTTGGCTCAGAAACACACAGAAGTCACAAAATAGCTGTGGTGGAAAGGCATCTCTGGAGGTCATCTTGTCCAGCCCCCCACGCTCCAAGCAGGGTCAACCAGAGCAGGCTGTTCAGGACCTTGTCCCATCAGGGTTTGAGTATCTCCAAAGATGGAGACTCCACAACCTCTCTGGGCCACTGGTTCTAGTGCTTCAGTGCCCTCACCATGAGAAAGTTTTTTCTTTATTTTTAAACGGAATTTCCTGTATTTCCATTTGTGTTTATATTTCCATTCCATTGCCTCTGGTCCCGTCACTGGATACCACTGAGAAGGGTCTAGCTCTGTTTTCTGCACTTTCTTCCATTAGGGATTTGTATGCATTGATAAGATCCCCCTGAGCCTTCTCTTCTTGAAGCCAAACAGTCCCAGCGCCGTCAGCCTCTCCTCATACGCCAGATACACCGGTTCCTTAATCATCTTTTTGGCTCTTCCTTGGACTTGCTTCAGTTTTGCTCCAAATCTTTCTTGTACTGGGTGGTCCAGAACTAGACCCATCACTCCAGATGTGACCTCACCAGTGCTGAGTTGAGGGGAAGGATCACCTCCCTCGACCTGCTGCCAGCACTCTTCCCAACACAGCCCAGGATGCTGTTGACTTTCTTTGCTGGAAGGGTACGTTGATGGCTCATGTTCAACTTCTCTGCCAGAACCCGTCGTTTTCTGCCAAGCTGCCCTCCAGCCAGTCAGCCCCAGAGCGCACTTGGTGCCCAGGGTTAGTCCTTCCCAGGAACAGGACTTTGCACCCTGTGTTGAACTTCATTATGTCCCTGTCTACCCGTTTCTCCAGCGCTTCAGGGTCCCTCTGAATGGCAGCCCAACCACCTGGTGTTATCAACCGCTCCTCCCAGTTTTGCATTGACTGCAAACTTGTTGAGGGTGCATGCTGTCCTGTCATCTTGGCCACTACTGAAGACGTTAAATGGCACTGGTTCCAGTATCAAACCTTGAGGTACACCACTGGTAACTGGCTTCCAGCTGGACTTGACGTAGCTGATAACAACCCTATACATCACACACTATTCACTATTCTGAAAAGGAGGTAATGGCATATCTCCAGCTTGAAGTCCAGAAGAACTCATTGGACCGTATACTGGCTTCCCGATGCCTTCAGGACATCATGGTCATCAATGTACTCCAACAGCAGAAATACTTGAATGAAGGGCTGAATGTCTGTGAGAGTGTGGGTTGAAGAAACACAGCCAACTGAAGAACTTTAAAAATATTAAACATCCCCCTGTCCTTTAGAACCTCTAACAGTTTTGGTGGCTCTAGACTCGCATCTTCCCTCTACATGAGTATAAAACACTGCAGTAGCTAGAGAAGGGCACCAGTCTACTGTGTGCTCAGCCAGCCCCATCCTTGTCTCCACAAGCATGCGTCTTGGAAAAAGAAGTTAGAGGAGAAGAGCCTGTCTGGTTAGTACCTCACAAAGGTCTATGGACTAGTCCAGAAACAGCAGGACCACGTATGAGGGAAAATGTGGAGCACCGAGTCCTGTGGAAGAGAATGCCCAAGTGCCTTAGTGATCTAAAGTGACGATCGTCTCAGCCCTTGACGAGATGGATTGGTCATGTGGTGGCACCATGAATTTACATGAAGGGTTAAGGTGAGTAACGGGCAGAATAACAGTCACTGACTCAGGACTGGCAGCACATCAAGAGCAGTGCCATCAGCGTCCGTGTTAAGAATTTCTGATTTCCCTCCACTGCTAAAGTCGCAAGTCCCATTCTGCCTTCTCCATATTGCTGGTAAGATTTACAGAGATGGGTCACAGAGGATCACCTTTCTTGCTGATGTTCAAGCAAGTCGCTTGGCCTGAACAAAAAGCCATCTCGTTCATTCTGCATTTAACTGAGACGACATACGGTGTACTGCAGGGGCTGAAGGCGCCCAGGTCAGCGTGGCCATTTTGAATGGCTTGACTGTGGTCACAAGCCAGCATTCACCTAGTCCAGCAAGACACTTAACCTGGTGGGACAGTTTGTTCATGTGTTTGGAGCCAGAGTGATTGCACACATCAGCATTGGGCAGAGATCTTTGCTGCTCCTGGGAGGCTAAGAAGTTACTTGGATGCTGAGATTACCACCAAGTGCCTACAGAAAACTGCGTGAGCATCACCATCTCCAGCAAAGGACTAGGTGAGCACAGTGGCATCTGAGAGACCAAACTCCAGTCACAAAAATGTCCTCAGAGGGCCTGGAGGCTACTGTGTTTCTTGGCCAGTCTTGGTCAGAAAATCGTGGCAAGCTGTGAGGAATGTGTATCAGGAGAGAGCCACTATTTCTGATCCCGGTATTTACAGGAAAGTCCAGCAACTTCTGTGCCCCATGTGCAGAGTTGAACTCCTATCAAGATTTTGAAAGTTTCTGTAGAGTCGTTCCCTTTGTGCCCCTTGGAATGGATGGGGCCAGTCCTGGTCACACCCTTGAGGCACCGTGCCTTGGGCAGAGAGGTTATTCCAGTAATGGAGTATTAAGCCACATGGTATTCATAGTCCACCACACTATTCTCTACTGCTGCTGAGATTGTTGTGTCCCAGCTAATAAAGATCTTTGCCAGCGTAGATCCTAATTTACAACAGGACCGTTTTCATGTCACAGCTGGTGAGAGGCTTAAATAATCTGCTAAATATTAAAACCTCTTTGTTTTATAGTCAAATGAACAGGCATCGGAGCTGTACTGTTCAATATGCAGAAGAACGTTAAAGGAATTCACAAAGATGTACTTCGCATGTATGATGTCTTTGGCGTGTAGTACAATTCATACAACAAATCCAGAAGAGCGTCAAGCGCGCGTACTGCAACACAAGAGAACTTCTCTAATGCCAAACAGGCACAGAAATGGCTTCACAGCAGAGGCACTCACATGGGAGCGCTTAAACACTGGAACGGAAACCTTTTCCCTTCAGAAGATGGTGGGAACCATACAACGCAGCAGAGCAGATTGGGCTCATGAATTTCGAGGCTGTGTTACCAATCAGGAGAAGCGAACACGCTCTCACCCAACAGTCCTCGCGGAGCCGTGGAAGTCGTGGGAGGGTTGCTCCTTAACCCCATGGAGAGGGAGTCAGGAGCTCCCATTTTCCTCCCATCGTTGAGATGATTCAGAGTACATAGATGATACCTTTCAGTCCGCTGGAGAAGTGCAAGGGCAGCAGTGCACGTACCTTTAATGAAGTGAACCTTCTTAACCAACGGCTGTAGCAAAGCTGAGCCCAGACAGCAAGCTAGCATGGTACCCGCGTCCCTTCCCAAGAGGTGTAGAAGCCTGCAAGTGGGGGACTCCCACCCTTGAAGAGCCCCGTAACAGCTGAAGAAGTCTCATCGTGTTGATATCTGAATCTGAGAGTGCTCTTCGGTTCTGCATCCGTTTTTGCGTCAGCCAAAGGTCCTGTACACCTCCCCGGAGTGGATCACTGATGGGTGACTCCCGCCATCACATACTGATGCATTTTAACAAAAATATGAAGAATTCCTCCTAATGCCTCCACACTGCAGCTCCTCCTTCATCTGCAGGGAGTGCCAGTGGTCTCTGTGGGTGATCAACAGACTCTCAGCACCGATGGATTGTGTCTGCCAGCTCTGCAGCTAATATGACCCAACTGCCTTGAATGACATTCATTTCTACTCATAACTGAAAAACTTCTCTGAAATAAGTGGAAGACCACCTTCTGGAGGGTAGGAGTGGACAGTCCCAGGAGCATAAAGTAGACTAACACAAAACTGCCTGTTCAGGATAAATTTAAGGAAAGGACCAAATCTGGTTACCCACCACGCTGGCAGCCTTAAATGCCTTCTCTGGTTAAGCTGATGAGTATTGTAGCACGCGGGCTACGCCTGGGCTCGTAAACACACACAGGAAAATTCTCTGACGCTGAGGGCAACCGGCCTGAAGATGCCCACCTCCGTGCTAGCGGATTTTCTTGGCCTCCAAGACCTGGTGGCTGCATGCAGGGTTGGGAACGGTGTGCCTGGGAACTGCCGGGGAATGTGCTAGCTGAAATGTGTCACAACCGTGCCAGGGAGCGTTCTAACACTCAGATACTGTAAATTATCTTGTTCCAGTGCCAGAGACACTCCGGGGTACGGTTCAATTCACTAATATAGACAGACATAGCTTTAGAATAAGCTTTGAGTTGGTGCCTCCTCACTAAGAGCCGTGTTCATGGGCCTCCTGGAGGATATCAAACCCAGAAAGGCTCCGGAAAGAGCCATTTAGATGTCAAAGATTTGAAGTTGTGTGGGGAACTGTACCTCCGTACCCATGGAGTTCGTCTGTCAGTAGACATTTCAGAAAGGAAGGCTGGGTCTGTGCTGACATCAGGTGTTGGAGGTGAAGAAGACCTTAACCCACTCTTTAGTTGGCAGCACTGCCCCTAGCAGACGACTTTTTCAGATATGAGGAGGAGGGGTTGGCAGGGAATAGCTGTGGAAATGCATCAGGATTACCTTCTTGGAAGTCTCTTTGCTCTGATGGGTCACACTGTCCTGTGGTGGTTGAGTGTCAGGTAAGCGACAAATCCCTGAATAATGTGGTGGTGCTCGCTGTCGCGATGGGATGAATGCGGTGAAATGTAGACCCAGGTGTGGAGCTGATGTCTGCAGAAGACCTGGTTTCTGTCTGAAGAGAAAGAAAAGCCCTCTCCCCACACCAGCAGAGCATGGTGAGAAGAGAAGGCTCCAGGAAGACCTTATTGCGGCCTTCCAGTGCCTAAAGGGGCTCCAGGAGAGCTGGGGAGGGACTCTGGGTCAGGGAGGGGAGCCATGGGACAAGGGGGAACGGTTTGATGCTGAAAGAGGGGAGACTGAGATGAGATCTGAGGAAGAAATTGTTGGCTGTGCGGGTGGTGAGCCCCTGGCGCAGGTTGCCCCAAGAAGCTGTGTCTGCCCCATCCCTGGAGGTGTTCAAGGCCAGGTTGGACGGGGCTTGGAGCAACCTGGGCTGGTGGGAGGTGTCCCTGCCCAGGACAGGGGGTGGAACTGGATGATCTTCAAGGTCCCTTCCGACCCCAGCCATTCTAGGATTCGATGATCAGCGAGTTTCTCTGGGCTCATGTCTTTTGCCGCCTGCGCCAAGCCGGGCGGGCAGAGCGAGGAGCGTTGAGCACGGCTGGGTCGGCAGCAGAGGGAAGTGGGCTGCTGCCTGTCTTCCGATTGCTGTGTCTGGTGGACGGCGGAGGCCAAACGCTGCAGAAGTCCGCCGGAGCCTTCCCGAATAAAGGCAGACCTGCAGGGGTGGGGGCTGGTGGCTCAGCATAAACCTGCTGCTGGAGGGGAGCGGTGAAGAGGTGCACGGGGCTCTGCTGATGCCCTACGGGGGACTGGTGGGGCTGTTGCTGTCAGCCCAGAGGGCATCTGGTGGTTCTGTCCCGCTTTGCAGGACACACAACCAGCACGAGGGAGGAAGTGCTGTCCAGTGCAGAAGGCAAAATAAAACAGTGGAGAGCCCTTAGGTGTTTTTAGTCCTCAATTGTAGTAACCAGAGGTGTTTTCCAAAATAGCCGTTGGGAAAGCTGCCGGGGAGAAGTGTGTTTTTTTCCGATGCTCCCGCTGTCCCGCGGAGAGGTAACAGCCACAAGGCAGGAGGGTTTCTGCGGAGTCCCGCTCCATTCATGCCTTCCCTGAATCGCATTCCTCTCTACTTAATCACACTTTGGATTGCACAGCTAGAAACAGGCAGGAGTTTGTTCGGCTTCTTGTCTTCCAAGTCCTGCCGTCGCTGAGAAAGACACGTGTGCCAAGTTCCAACTTCTAAGCCGCTTCCATTTTTAACAAAGCTCTGGGCGAAAGCATTGTGGCTGCGCTTGCTTTTGACTTGGGGCAAAAATACGCTTATTCCTTCTAATGTACTCCAAAAGCAGCTGAAGGGGCTGGGTTTATTGCCTAAACAGATCCTCTGTCGGGAGGCTGCCCACCGTGAAAATTATTCAATTTCTAACTCCTAGCAGTTTCTGTTTGCATACTTTTTTGTTTTAATGCATGTTACTTGTGAAAAGAGAATTAGAGATGAAGCAGTGTTAGGGCGTTTACACCAGGACGCACAGTACTCGCTCACAGCAGTTCCTATAGATTTATCGTGGGCGGTTACAAGGAAAGCCAAGGCTTGGTCGTGTGCCACATGTGCTCAGAGGGGCTCCGAGAACCCCGAGAGCTTCTTTCCATATTCAGCAGATTCTCCCCCTCCTTCTGATGTCCCGTTTTGTTGTTAATAACTTTGAAACGCAGCGGCTGCAGGAGAGGGGCGTCCTTGCTTTGGGAAGGCACATTCTGCTCCCCGGGACGTGGCGGCGCTGCCGCTCGCCGGCCGTGCTGCTGGCTGGCTGCACTGGAAGGGACAGCGTTGAGATGCCTTTCACTGGGGTGGAATGGCCGAGGCTCTGGGTCACACACCACTCTGGCTGCAGTTCCCACCTGCGGCTCCTGGGCCAGTGCAGAAATTGTAGGGCCATCCCATCCCCGTCCCCATCCCCATCCCCATCCCCATCCCCATCACATCCGCTCCCATCCCCATCCCCATCCCATCCCATCCCATCCCATCCCATCCCCATCCCCATCCCACCCCCTCCCCATCCTCATCCCACCCCATCCCCATCCTCATCCCATCCCATCCCCAGAGCCGCTCTGCCCGGGGGAGTGGGGGTGAGGGGCAGAGCTTTGGAGGGAGGTTGTACGTAGGGAGGTGCGTGAAGGCTGTATATAATATATATGTGGTGCCTGCTTTGGAGGTCTCTTCAGACGGTGTCGCGGATGGAGCGACGCACTTCACTCGTAGAGAGAAGCACCGATACATTTATCGATATAAACCAGGGCTTTCGCAAAGTTTGATAGTAACTGCAGCAGTATTTTAACAGGATCCGATGGCACGGCACGCCGTTATTTACTGCATAGAGGACAGAGCTGCCAGGGAGACCCTCCTGTGGAGTCGAGGTTCAGAGAGGACCCTCTCGCTTTCTGAACTTCTCCGGGAGGAGTCTGGGTGTGGCTGGACCCAATCCTGGTCCCAGACTCGGTCAATGGTTTATGTCTAAGGGTTTATGTCTATGCGCAATCAATCCTTTGTATGACTTAGCTGAGATTCCAAAGTTTAGCATGCTGTTGGTCACTGACCGAGGATCTGCTGTGGCAAGGAGCCCCTGAATCCCAAAGAGTGACCTTGAGCAGCGTCCCTACTCAAGGGGAGATCCTGGCATGCAGCCCACTGGTGTTTAGGAGAGCTCAAAGAGTTGTTGGGCTGTTCCCTATTTATGGGGGTGAGATGATTGACCCGTGGTCATCTTTGCATCTCGACCACAGTACCAGCGTTGTGGTGAGGTGGGCGCGTTGCTCAAGTCAGCCCGTGGCTGTTGTGTTGTTATCTGTCTCCCCGAAACCACGTTGAGCCGGTGCCGCCATCATGACTAGGTGCGCCCATGATGACCAGCACGGGTGGTTATCACTTGGGCGGGGTTGGGGGAGATAAAGGTCAGGTTGGGGGTGAGCACACCATCACAGACGGTTAAATACAGCCAGTTCTCCCTTATTTCTGCAGCGGGCCCTGGGGTGCCCCAGAAGAACCCCGGTCTTGCGATGGGGAGGGTGTCCTATCCCCTAGTGCAGGTCCAGCACCGCTCCTGCCGGCTCTGGGGTAACTCCGGCAGAGCTGGTGGGGTGCTCCTGCACTCCCCAGGAGGCCCAGGGTCGCAGGGGTCCCGCAGCAGCAGCACCGGAGCACAGAGCCGGCTCAGGCATCACCGTGTGCCCCAGCAAATAAATTTGGAGATCGGGGGATGTGCTGCAGAAACGATGGCTTTGCTCAGGCTCATCTTGGGTCCGACCTGCTGGGACTGATAATCCCATTAGACTTCAGCTGCTCGCCGCAGAACCGCAAGTGCCATCGCCCGGCACCCACTCCTGGGAGCCCAGCACCGGGGCACAGCCAGCGTGAATCCAACAGCGTCCATCAACGGGGTCACCGCGTCGTGCCGGAGCAGCGGTCAGCACGCAAGAGCATCGTGTCTTCAAGCCTACCCTTACCCTGGGCGTGGGAACGGTGCTTGAGCTAATACCCACCACCAGGTCTGAGCTGCCGCTGCGTCTTTGACAGGAACAAGCCGTAGTCCAGATGATGCCCCAGAGGCCGCAGAGTGAGAACAGTGTCCGAGAGGTGTCCGAGCGTGGGCTGTCGGTTTGGGGTGAGCCAACAACGGCTTTATTCTACATGTCACTCCTATGAGAAACTTCGCTTCTTGGCGGTTTAGGAACATGTTTGAAACACCCCAGGTGTATTTGTCAAACGCCCCGGGTTCGGCTTTACCATAACCGGTCTGTGACAGCAAAGCCAGCTTGGAACACTCCTTTTCCTGGGGCCGTATTCACCGCTCCGACCACTATGTTCACACGGATTTTGAGGGGCCGCGCTACAAATCAGAGCACTGAAATCATCCTACTTAAAAACAGCGTTCCTAGAAAAAAAGGTGAAGCCAGAAGTTCTGGTGACTACACCTTCATTGACCTTGGAGGAGCACTGGTCCCACCTGGAAGAGGCTGGCTGCCGTTCCCGAGGTGGACCTTGCTGTGGCAATGATGTGTGCTCCCGGGTGGAGAACAGGCAGTGGGCACCCGTGGATCAGCCGGGGCATGGTACGGTGCGTGGCCCTGGGGAGCAGTAAGAGAAAGGATAGTTTGTGTAACGGCAGAGCAGAAAGAAGGTTATAAAGGCCGACGAGCGATGTCTCTGCAGAGTCAGCGATTGTTTAGGACCATGCTTTCAGTGCTTGGCCTTATCCTGTAGGAATATTTCATCAGTCACCGCTGAAGCTCCCACATGCGAGGTCAGAGCGGGGTTTTTTTGTTGAAGATATTCTCCCACTCCGTGGGTGTTTCTGTCCTTTCTCACTTGCTCATGAGAATTCGCTGTGCTGCGTCGGTGGTGTTTTTCATTTCACATAGATGTTTCCACCAAAGCATTTGTTGCCACATTCGGGGACGTGTATTCATGAGCCTGTAGATGTTGTGTTTCCGTTGCGGAGGTATCATTAAGATGACTGGAGAGATGTACTATGAGGATTTGCATTTGTTTTGGCAAGATCCGATTTTACTTGGTGTTTGTTTAGTCCCTCGGAAATGTGATGCTGCTGATGAGTTTGGCAAGAGTGAAAGCTAGAAGGCAGAATTCTGGAATAATTTATTTTACCGTATTTTCTTTGAGCGTGGGTTGTAACGGGTTAAATGATTATCCTTGTGGAGTCCAGGATGTGAAATATTTATCGCTTCCCTGCTGAATTTCGTAGCCATGCTGACTCTTCTAAAACAATGTTTTCTTCACTTTGTCATCAAGGACCTGCTCTAGTATGTCAATAAGCTTAAGTAAGTGCAGACAATGCACGCACACTCCTCCTTCAGGATACGATCCAGCGTAACGCTTAATTCTCTGCAATTACTAATTGCTTCTGCTGTGCTGTCGCACTGGCTTGGCACCCAAACACAACTGTTTGAGGCCATAAATAGCCAATACGCTTCGCTTTTCCACAGCGTTTTCATCCCAACCGAGCTGCGCGACCGTACATTTTCACATCGTTCTGTGTGAAATTGAGTGCGTCCATTTCAGAGACAGGGAAAACCGATACTTTTTTAGACATTCGAGGCTATCCGGCAAGACGTTGAGGAAATTCAAATGCGAGCGGTCGCCTGTATCCTGGCTGTCGCTCGCGGGAAGGATTGCTTCTCATACGCAATCACGGGAGAGATGGCAGAAGCCCCCGTTGCGGCTGCAGATGCTCTACCTTCAGCCCGAAGGACGGCCTCCTCGACACCTCGCAGGAGTGCCGTCCCCATGGCTGACCCGCGGACGTTCAGTAGGGTGGAGGGCGTATAACGCTGCTGATGCCCAGTAATTCAATTGCAGAGAAATTAATCATAGAATCATAGAATTGCCTAGGTTGGAAGAGACCCTTGGGATCATCGAGTCCAACCATCTACCCTACTCTACAAAGTTCTCCAGAAGCCCCCGCTGCAGCTGCAGATGCTCTACCTTCAGCCCGAAGGACGGCCTCCTTGACACCTCGCAGGAGTGCCGTCCCCATGGCTGACCCGCGGACGTTCAGTAGGGTGGAGGGCGTATAACGCTGCTGATGCCCAGTAATTCAATTGCAGAGAAATTAATATTAAACGTGTTTCTGCGTGTGCATCTGTAATACTTTCCCTCTATCATTACCCAAGCCTGGAAGGGTAATCAAAGCCACGTGAAGGACATCTGGATCCAGTGTTGGTTTATACGGCACCTGGCCCTTATTAATAGTAATGAGGAAATGGCAGTTTGGGATTTCTTGACCTCACATGAAATTCATTTCGCTGGGCAAAGGTTGCTAACAGATGGCAGCAATTTGGGGCTCATTTCATCATCTGTTACGCAGACGTTATCACTCCATTTTGGCCCTTTCCTTTGTAAGGAGCTATCCCTCTTTCCACCTCCTCTCTTTATGAGGGTTGTCTTTTTCAAAGGGAGTCCTGAAACATCTTGTTAAAGCATGTTACATGCGGCACAAGGGTTTAGGTATGGTCTGGTACAACAAAATGATCCCTTTGAGCATAAATCACTCTTTTACTAACTGTGTTGTAAACTTTTATCTTTTTGAAGTCGGTAGTTTCTTCTGGGTTATTGGCCTCTCTCCAATTTGTTCTTTATTTCCCCAGCCCACAAATACACTTTTGCACTCCGACTTCGAGCAAATGAAAGAGCTATGAGAAGACACAACCCCAAAATTGTCGACACAATGCGCTCTCTCAAACCAGCCTCTGTGCCACTGGAGTCCAACGTAGTGATGGACCCCAGCGAGCTGCGTGCCCGCGAGCCCGGGTCGGAAGAGCGCGTAACACCTAGAGAAAGGATTTGCATTTTGGCGTCTACCTCAGTGTTGTCCCACTGCTGTCGATTCAGTTTTCCTTGAAAAGCATCCCGGGTCGAGCGGGCGAGAGGAGATCTTTGCCGAGCTTGCTCTAGCTTGTCCGGAGGTGGGCTGGAAGGTGGCTGGGTGTCCTCCCTGCTGGCCATGGAGCTGAATGCCAAACGGGACCATTTGTGGTGCTCCTGAAAGGGTAACACCTTTGAGCTGTGTGTTCTGCTTTACTTTTTGTGCTGTTTTTTTGTAGTTATAGCTGATTTGAAGCATGCTCGAAGGAAGATAGAGAGACCTAGAAAACACAGATGCAGCGCTGGTTAGTATTACAGAAATATGATGAATTCAAGACCTTGGAAATGATGAGGTTCGGTATTTGCTCACTCAGATGTTATGTTAGCCATTATGGAGAGAGCTCCCTCTTGTACTGCGATGGCTACTGCGCTGCGACAGCACGTATTTACAGCCCAGCTACCAAAAACATCAAAATACTTCGCGTAGTCAAACACTGGTGTAAATATTGCGCTGTACTACAGAAATGGAAAAAAAAACCCATACCTGGAATCAATTTATCCATAGTGCTAGATCAAAATAGTCTTACCTAAGAGCCCGATTGTATGAAATATCTGTTCCAGCTGTAGATTTGGCCTTTCATGGTGCTTTCAGGCTGAAACCTCTTGGGGCTTTTATTTATCAAAGTGAAATGGAAGTTGTTCTAACTACTAAAATCATCATGTAATCCAAATTGGGTTTAGAGAGAAACGCTTGTATTGTATTTGTGATTTAGTCTGACTACTGTAAATATCCCTACAGTTTTGCAAGCCCAAAGCAGATGTGCTTAAATCCACAAAGAATTAAAACAGCAGCGAAATAGAAAATCTCAGGTTTTTAACTTATGCAGTTTAGGAAAAGCTCTGCTATCGTGAAAATTAATTTTCTTTTCTCTGAACCTTTCTCTATTGAAATAAATTCACCAAATGGAGGTGAGGGGGGTGCTTGGTCTAAGAAAGACCCGAATTCCAGTAGCCTCCTGCGACTCAGAGAATAAAAGCAGGATTGTACCCGTGGTAGGTTCCGTCCTGCGTTTCTGACAACATTAATGAGTTCATCGGATTAAACAAAATACAGAATTCCAGGAGATCTACGTCTTGTAAGCTGGGTTACGCCGTTACGAGTGCTCTGGGCACTCCCGCGGTCAATGCTGAACGTCGCTGCGCACCCGGATGTCAGGTACGCCCCGTCTCCACGTGGTGGGAGCAGTCGCAGTCAGGACTGCCCTCTTGGCGAGATCGAATTGCCAAATTCTTCGCCCCGTTACTGCTCTCAAAGAGTCCTGCAGTCTTTCTCATCCATTGATGTACAGCCTCAGGAGTTGGCTTTGACCCGTTGGAGCTGGATGCTGACAGTCACGCTCACTCCAGCCCAGCTCGTGTCTTCAGATATCCCATTACACATCCCTCTTCCTTGGGAAAGGAGACTGGAAGCCTCTGGTCCCCGAATCTCCCACTGCTTGTAGTGGTGATATCAGGAGCTTCATCATCTTGGATATCAAGGGTATCAAGAATCTTCACCATCAGTTTCAGATCCAAAGTCTTACTTTCATTGTCAAGAATGGTCACAGAGAATAGGTCACCTGTGACATTAGGAGATGCCTCGATGCCTCGTGGGATCATCGTCTCTTAAAGGAGGCCCACAGGAAAGATGGGGATGGACTTTTTAGTAGGGCCTATTGCAATAGGACAAGGGGTGATGATTTTGAACTAAAAGAGGGGAGGTTTAGACTAGATATAAGGAAGAAATTGTTTCCTGTGAGGATAGTGAGCCCCTGGCCCAGGTTGCCCAGAGAGGTGGTGGCTGCCCCATCCCTGGAGGTGTTCCAGGCCAGGTTGAACAGGGCTTTGAGCAACCTGGTCTAGTTCAAGATGTCCCTGCTCATGGCAGGGGGTTGGACTAGATGGCCTTTAAAGGTCCCTTCCTACCTAAACCACTCTGTGATTCGATGATTCTATCATCTCCTTTGAGTGCAGGAGTAGCCTTTGGCCAAGGCCATCAGGAGGAAACAGGCAGGAGCTCCGAGCTGCATCGTGTCCAGCCTCCCTACCAGGGAAGCCATTGCCAAAGCTCTTGACAGGTTTATAGCACAATTAATTGATGTGGTTATATGTGGTACGAGGAGATCAGGCTTGATGTCTAGAAAGTCTTTCCCAGCTCTGTACTACCCTAAAAACCAGCAGGTGACTGAAGATTATTAGAAAAATTCATGATTTTTAGAAAGTCTATTGATAGTGGCACTGGTCATCATCAGTGAAACCTCTTACGAGATTCGATAACGTGGATGATGTTCAGCCATGCTGCTCTGCCGGCCTTCAGGCCACCCATGTTGAAATGGTTGGAGATGGGAGCTAAGCCCCTCTGCCGGGATTTGTGTATCTTATCCCACCCCGATTCTCGCTCCCTGGACGTGTCAGTACCGCAGGGAAACCCCTTCGCTGAAGGGCACCTTTCAAGGTGACCACCAAGGCCCAAGTTCTTCTGCGTCCCCGTCTGCAAGCCGCCAGACCACGATAGCCGAGCCCGGCTTTTATTTAAACCGGAGTAGGGTGACTTTCTTTCTCTTAAAACTCGGAGGCGGTAACGAGGGGCGCAGGGGAGCCGGGTCAGGCGGCAGGAGGCATTTCTGAAACCAAGAGCAGCGTGGAGGGACGATGCAGGACGCCAAGGCTGCAAGCACCGGGTTCTCCCTAGAAAAGGGACTAAGGGGAAAAGTCGAGATCTTTCAGGAGCCGGTGTTTATCGGGTGGGCTGCGTGTGCCGCCGCGCGCTGTGCGCTGCCCGCCTGCCGTCTCGGCTCCCCGCCGCAGGGCCCCGGGCCACGGGCTGAGCCGAGGCAGCAGCCGCACTCGCCGCGTGGCGGGCAACTGCCGCTCTGCCCACGGGGAAAAACCCGAAATACAGCAGAGCTCATCGGTCTGTGTCATCCGCAGCGGTGCGTGCTGCTCAGCTGACAGCTCTGCGGATTTGATGCTGCTTTTGTGAACCGTCTCAGAGTGAGGGAGCGTGACATTTAAGAAACTCCATCGCTGCGCCCAAGGCACCAGGCACGGAGGGGCAGAAGCCACCGCCTGTCCCTCCCAGACCCATTTGGGTGCCACTCTGTGCTTCTCATGATCCTTCTTCTCTCAAGCGGTGCTTCTCACAGGAACCTGGCATGAGCTCGTTGCTGTAGACGGGAGCTAACTGCAGTTTTTATTCCCAGTGGTTTTTCCTTTCAAGGAAAAAGAGCTGTTTTTCCCTGCTGCTTGGCCCAGGAAGGCACAAAGCGGTGGCTCTGTCTCAGGTTCAGGGTGGTGACGCTTGCTTTTCATAGAATGGTTTAGGTTGGAAGGGACCTTGAAGGTCATCAAGTTCCAACCCCCCTGCCATAGGCAGGGACACCTCCCACCAGCCCAGGTTGCCCAAGGCCACCTCCAGCCTGGCCTTGAACACCTCCAGGGATGGGGCCTCAACACCCTCTCTGGGCAACCTGTGCCAGTGCCTCACCACCCTCACAGTGAAAAACTTCTTCCTACAGAAATATAAGATATGCTCAGAGTACACCCCATTCTTACTTTCCTGCGTAGGGTCCTGGAAAACAGGCGGAACAGATCATATTATCGTCCCACAAAATCTACAGAGACTTCTCTGCTCTCCATCAGGAAGAAGTTGCCTGTTGGAGGCACAACGCTTCCATTTGACCCCCGTGGTCAGTGTGTGTTCTGCGCGTGGGACGGCGGGCGATGCACCAGCAGGCACCGCCTGCGTGGTGTGGTCAGCTAAGTGACCCACCGGGGAGTTTTCCATCAGGAACCAGAGCCCAGAGAGGGAGGAGAGGAGCTGCGCGGGCTGTTCCTCAGGCCGGCAGGACGAAGCCTTTCAGGTCCTCTCCCTGTGGCTATTTGCAGCTCACTGAAAGACCACAGCATCACATCAGAGGCTCTCGTGATGAGTCATGCTCCGTGTCCGTGTGTTACTAATTAGCTCGTGAGCCACTCCTTCCAAAGATCAAAGGGGCTTTGCCGGGACACGAGGAGCTTGCTTTTAAAAACATGCCTCCAGCAGCTGTAAGGCAACGGAGCAACCTTCTGCCTTCTGCGGCATGTGCGATCCTCGACGTGGGGCTGGGCAACCTCGGGGAGCGCAGCTCTTCAGTCTCAAATTCACGAAGCAGCTGATGCTTCTGATGCTGTCCATCTAGAGTGGATTCTGCTTCCTCACGTTCCTCTTAGATCTAGCAAATCTTTCACCTTTTGCTAAAGGTGGAATTCCAGTTCCTTTTGTCGGTCCAGGAGAGCACGCTCGCGGGAGTCGCGCTGCCACACGCTCAGAGGACGGGAGCCAGTGCTCATCCTGCCCTCGCAGGGCGGTTGGACCAGCGTGGCTCCCGTGAGCATCCTTCCCATTGCTTGTTTTCCAAGTCCTCGACTAAGGCGGGCATCCACCCCGTGCCGGCAGCTGCCCCACGCCAAGGAACGGAGGGAGCCCGGGCTCCATGGGCAGCGGAGAGAAGATTCCTCCCGTCTCGTGCATGAGAGGTGCCTGAAACCCACCCCGAGATCCGTCCCCAGAGCGGCACTTTGGGGAGGTAAGTAACCGTCCTCTCGTCTTCGCTTGGGGATGCTGCATGCGTGGCCGGGCTCGCCGAGCCCTGGAGCATCCCCGGCACTGCTGGGCGGGGGGAGGAGGAGGAGGAGAAGGAGGAGGTCCAGTGTGTGAATGAGGTTCACCAGCTCGTTCCCGTGTCATCTCTTTCTGCTCTTGTGTTGGCCATTGCCCATGGAGGCATGTGCCGAGGAGTGGCTCCACGCGCAGATGGTTTGATGAGGTTATTCATTTGTAAAGGACTCGCAGCGTCCTCGCGCCGTACAGGCGACTGATCTGCATTCGTTATTGCTTCTTTGAAGAGCCAAATATGTTAAAAAGGGGGTGACAAATCCCTGAGAATTTTATAGGTAGCACACTTCAGAAAAGGAGTGAAAGTTGCTAAGTAACCAGCTGCTACTCACCTATGAAAATTTATAAGTCCGTGGCTTCAAAGAGCGTGGAAGTGGCTCGCTGAGGGCACTGTAAGCCTTTCCTTGGCTGCTTAAAGCGTAGACGTATTTATCCAAAGAACTACAAATTTTGTCACAGCACAGCAATTTTTCTCCACCCCAAAATAAATTACGTGTAATCACAGTCTTGCCGAAACGGGTTTAAAAAGCGCACTTTGCTCAGTTTCTGCAGAAGTTCATAATGTGACGTTAGCAGTGGGATACGCTCTCCTTACACGGTGCTCCTCATGAGTTGTGTCCTTCTCATCAGACACTTCCTTTGTCTTTTAATCTACTTTAACCACTTTACAGCTATTCAGAGAAAATGTTTAGGTACGGAAATCAAACCGTGTACGGTTTTTATTATTCGGTGGTTAGATTGAAGTTTATTGAGAGTAAAGGAGGCATTTCTGGATCCTTGTTAAGACTCTATGTACTGCGCTGGTCTGTGGTCGGTGAAAGATACGTCTTCCTAATGATTTTCCTTTCTCGTGCTTTGGCTGTGTGCATCGGTTGTGTGTACCGGGGTGTGAGGGGGAAGGCAGAGACTCTCGCTCGGAGCGTGGGACCGATGGCGTTGGCCTCAGTGGCGCCGTGCCAGACCCGAAGGTGGGGGCTCTGGGGCTAGTTTGGTTTTTTGTCGCGGTCACCATCGCCATAAAAGTCATGTCTTCTGAGAGAGATTGTGGCCAGAGAGGTTTCCTTATGTTTTTGTGGCACGTGAGCTCCACGTTTGACATCGTCTTTCAGGAGGAGTGTTAGGAAATGGACGGTGGAGAGAAAAGGGACAAATCTTTCTCTAGGAACGAGACACAATAAAAAGAGCCTGGAAGAGAGCTCAGCGCCCCCGACCATCGGCAGCTTCTGGAAGGGGATGCTGTAGGGTCCTCTCCCTGCTGAGCTCCTTGGCATGGAGCGCTTCATGGTGCTGCTCACGTGCCTTCAGAGCGAGTCCTTGTGCTGGACCTCAGGAGCATCACCTGCAGCATCTGCAGGGTGTTCCTGGGTGGTTGAACCATCTGAGGCACTGCAGGAAAAGGAGCTTAGGGCTGATACTCAGCATCTGGCACTTTCTACGCCCTTTATTCCCTCATGTAAGATTTGTAGTTTGGTCTTGGTGCTGCTCGTTCTTGTCCATGTCTTGGAGGAGCACAGGTTGGTCCTCACTGTGTTCTCCTAACCCAGGGATAAGGGCACCTGGAGCATTACAAATGCATTTTAAATGGAAGAAGGATAATATTTTGCCATCTATACTCATTTTCACAACTGAAAGCTGGGCCTGGAGCGTGACTCTCTGAGGATTTAGGTCTCTAAGACTGGGAGAAGCTCAGGGTGAGAAGGTGCAGAGGAGGTTCAGCAATCCGACTTCAGACACAGCTCAGCACAAACACTGAAACCACCAGGGACTGTGGAAGTTGGGTATCTCCATATTTCTCACAGTGCCAGTGCTTCTCGCAGAACGCGAGCTGTATTCCCAGCCGCTAGGTTTAGCTGGTGAAGCTGGGGTTCATGACTCTCGCGGTGGGGGAAAAGCTGGCCAGGAGCCGGCAACGTGCGCCGGCAGCCCAGCGAGCCCCCGGCATCCCGGGCTGCATCCCCAGCAGCGTGGCCAGCAGGGCGAGGGGGGGATTGTGCCCCTCTGCTGCGCTCTGCTCTGCTCTGCTCTGGGGAGACCCCCCTGCAGTGCTGCCTCCAGCTCGGGGGCCTCAGCACAGCAGAGACATGGACCTGGTGGAGCGGGGCCAGAGGAGGCCCCGGAGGTGCTGCGAGGGCTGGAGCCCCTCTGCTGGGAGGACAGGCTGGGAGAGTTGGGGGGGTTCAGCCTGGAGAAGAGAAGGCTCCGCGGAGACCTCCGAGCCCCTTCCAGTGCCTAAAGGGGCTCCAGGAGAGCTGGGGAGGGACTCTGGATCAGGGAGGGGAGCCATGGGACGAGGGGGAATGGCTTCAAACTGACAGAGGGGAGATTGAGATGAGATCTGAGGAGGAAATTCTTGACTGTGCGGGTGGTGAGGCACTGGCGCAGGTTGCCCCGAGAAGCTGTGGCTGCCCCATCCCTGGAGGAGTTCAAGGCCAGGTTGGACGGGGCTTGGAGCGACCTGGGCTGGTGGGAGGTGTGAAGGGGGGTGGAACGAGATGATCTTTAAAGATCCCTTCCCACCCAACCCATTCTGTGATTCAATGATTCGATGATTCTATGACTCTCTCTGCAGTCAGTGGCCCTCTGAAGAGCAAGTCAGAGGCTGAACCAGCCTCCCGCTCTGAATCACTTCCCAGAGGGTGCTGTCCCTCCCACTGTTGACTTCAGCATGACCTCAGGCCCCGCTAAGCGAAACTAGACTTCACGAAAAGCCCTGCCTCCCCCAGCTCTCAGCGCAGTTTCTATTCTTAGTCCATTGAAGAGATGTTTATTCTTTCTTTTGATTTTCAACACATAAAAGTTTTTCAAAGGAAGAGTGGATGAAAAAGCAAAAACTTTGTGCGCAGTTGTTGGGAACACCAAAGGAGCACGCGGTTTTTCTTAGTCACCGTTCGTGGACTCTGTAGAAGTCATCTCCAGACCCTGACAGCGATGGCTGTGCTTCAGTTGCGCACAGCAGCGTGGAGGCTCTGCGCGTACTCCACCGGTGTTAACTTCTTGCTGGTTTGATTGCATAAAGCTTCACGCAAAGCCCCAAAAGGTAAGATTTGAGAGCTGTTTACGGACTCAGCCAGGGACAGCTCGCCAAAGCGGGGGGTCACTCTTCATGACTTCATGTCTTGACTTTCTGAGCCCAAGTAGGCAGAGTAAACCTTCCCAGTTGAGCTCCTGGAGAGTCTCCGCGGTTTGTCAGCGCCGTTGGTTGAGTGCCGATCTCTCCTGAATAATGCATTATATTTTCCCGTTCCAGGCAGCTCCTCGTCCCTGCCCCGCGCACAGCCCGTGGCGTAGCCTCCACGCGCGCCGCACTGGTGCTGGCCCAAGTGCCCCTGTTTCGGGGCCAACGCTGGAACGCGTATGCGTGGCTGCCGCCTGCGTTTCTAAATTAATCGTGCCTGTTTCAGCCATTTCCATGGCACGGCACAGGACTGTGCTATTTTGGCAGCAGGTTGGGCTCCAGCAACACCTGCGTTGGCAGCGTTCATCACCAACGCAGAACTTCCCAGGCACGGTCTCCAGTGTCCTTGAGGACTGCATAAAATATTGGGAGAGTGTTCCAGGAAATGATGGAAGCCATGAAGAATTTAAATATTTTCCCGAGTTTTCGGTCCTCGCCCACATTCTGTCTTCGTTGGCTTCCTTTGCTTTTTGCCAACAAACTCAAACCTTGAGCCACGGTTTTTTTTTTAAGGTCCTGCAAAACCCTTGAGTGTTTTGTTGCTTTTACACGTCTGCTCTGAGATGACAGCCACAGAGTTAAACAACAGATGAACGACCTTGTAAATCCATCCAGTGTTTTCTCCGCTTTCAGCATCTGAAGCCGTATCATTAATTAATGATTAATTCTCAGATGCAGTTAGCAATTGTTTCCATCACCACCCCACACCAGGCTCCCCGGGGGACAACTCTATACCTTTTTTCCTCTGCACACGTCAGTAGAGTCTCCAGGGCTCAATTTAGGGCCAGAATTACTGTTCTCCTCCTTCACCCGATTGCCGCTGTGGGTCCCTTTACGAGCGTGTACACCCCATGACTTGTAGCAGTTACAGAGTCCTCCTGGCAAGTGGCGATCCCAGTTGCAAATTGCTAATGGTCCTTCCTCCTCACTCATGAGCTGGCTTGGAAGATCTCCTCTGGATGATTCTCCTGTAGGTGGGAGGGATCTCTGGAGGTCCTCAGTCCAACCTCCTGCCCTGAGGAGGTCCAGCTGGAGCAGGTTGCTCCAGCCACGCGTGCTGAGCAGGGAGGACGGCTCCCTTCCCTGGCTCTGCCGACTGCTAGCGCACCCCAGGAGGTGGTTGGCCTTTGCTGCTGCTGGCTTCTCTTCCACGGGGCTTGGCTTGCACCTTCTGCAGTGAGGATGGGCAGGAGCAGTGTGTCGGGGAGGCTGGGAGCCCAGCTTTGGACTTCTTCACCTATGGCAAATTCACTCGTTGACTCAACATAGCGTTACTCTGTAGTGAGTAATATATAAAACAAGTGCAGTATAACACATAGCCCAGGAGGAACGGCATTCTCACGGTTGGGCGCCTTGCATGCATCAAGAGGAACATGCCTTCCTGGAGCAACATCTTGCTCTTAAACATGGAATGCCTCATGCTGTTGTCAGGACTGGTCAGATACAGTCTGATCCAAACCATGAAGCACGTGCAGCTCTTTATTGGGTCTAAAAGAAGAGTCTTGACTTGAGAAGTCTCCTTTCTGGATGGCTTCCCTCAAACTTTATTGAATAACACAAGAGTTGCAAGCTCAGCGAAATCAGATTTTCCATAATTGCATGGTAGCGTAAGAGATCGTTTTCTCTTTTGAATGTAACGATATTCTGTTAATGCGTTTTTGTCATTTATCTTTTCCATGAAGCAGGTGGTTTTTGCTCAAAGCAGCCTTTTTTAAGTGACTGAAATGTTTAAATTCCTTGGAAGACTACTGTTCCTCTACTGCTGTTTTTTATGCACTCCTCCAAAAAGTTTGTGTTGTCTAAATGTAGAAAATGGGGGGGGTTGTTTAAAAAAGTCCCCAAGGCTGGGAACCTCACTTTTCAGCGAGTAGATTTGTGTTCAGAAGACATTTACATTTGCATAGCAAAGGTTCTCCCATACTCAGAAATGTCGAAATTCTGTTGCGCGTACAGATTTCATGGTGCTCTTGGGTTGATGTACTACACCTGCTCCTAAGGATTAGACGAGACGTGACATGTGTGAGGTCAGAGTTTGCTTGCGCGTTGAGCTCTCCCCTTCCCAAGCGCATGCTTGCCAAGACGGGTGACCACCTGCACGGCTGCACCGTACCAGCGTCGGCCCTGAGCTCCGCAGACCCCCGGGCAGGCGGAGGATGGACACAGCTTTTTGGTGCACTGGGGTCCCTGACATCCCCGTCGAGAAGACACATGGCTCTCTGGCTATACCGTGTAACAGCGCTCCTTAGGGAAGGGTTGATGGTGTTCTCTCTTGGCTTTCCTCTCAGACCGGCATGGGCCCTTACAGGCTCCTTCATATCAGTTGAGTTTCCTGCCCAAAAGTCCAGATGTGCAGCTTGGAAACTAGTCTGAGCAGGTCATGGACTCCTGAAGGCGAGTGACCATTTGACCAGCTAGTCTGATGTCCTTTTTATTGTAGGGCATTTCACCTGCTTAATTCGGGGTTTGAATCCAGTAAAATTTCATTCTGTATTAAATTGTTTAGCCGGAAACGGCTCTGATGTCATTGTAAAAACATGACGATACAAAGGGTCCATTGGTTTGCAGTGTGAGTTATCCCACTGCTGCGTCGCACGTCGCTGAAAAACATGTTGTCTCCATCCCAGGATGTACATATCTGCCTTCAGCTGGTTTTGAGTTTACCTTTCCTTGCTACATTAAACATCTCTCATATTCTGTATTTTCATCCTGTGAAAGTACCTACTACTTCGATGAAGTCAGCTCTTAATTACCTTTTGGATACCCGAAGAAGGTAGATGTCTCCTGGTCTTCTCAAGTCTTTAACTGATGGCCCTGTTTGGCTTTTTTTTTTCTTGTGAGCACCTTCTCCTTCTCATTCTCTGTGTTACGATGTGGTCTCTGAATGTGTTTTGCTCAGGTATTCCAGTACCACCACCGTTGCCCCAGCAGCCCGCTGAAAGGTCCTATTAATGCTCATCAGTTATAATCCTTCAATTTTTTGTTATTATAATCTCCTGTCAGCTTTTTCTATTATTTTGCCTGGTTTTCACGTTAGGCTGCCTGGCTTAGCTACCCAATCATTCCGCTTTTCCTTTTTAATATTATCCAGGAGAAGGCTAAGATACCATCTGGAATTTCCCTGTTACTTCAAGATTTATTAAAAATGGATCTCAGTGAGGCAAAAAAACCTCTTCAAGCAACTCTTCAGGGACTCCTAGGTTCAAGTTACCCAGCCTGCTGCCTTTAAAAATAAGGGTCTTCAGAGAACAGTGTGCTGAATATGGAAATACTGCGCTGTAATCAAGTCATAAAATTTGGTCCCGGAACGATGACAGGTTTCCCCAGCATCGATTATTTCATCTTTGTTCACCATCCTGAAGTCCAAGTGTTGGGTACGGTGCACTTTGTAGAAGAAAACTCTGATGTTTAACCTTTCTAGACACTAGCAGGGTTCCTCGGGGAACTCTTGCAGACCCATCTCAAATTTAGATCCTCCAAAAACGTGTGACTCCGCTGCCGCACTTTGTGAGTAGGTGATTAAAGAAGAGCTCATCCTGCTCCCTCGTTTGCTGTGATGCTTAATTCCATTAGCGCTCTTCATCTGCATCAGTCATCTCGTGGATCCGTTGCATTCGAGAGTTCGGGGTTAATGATACATCTAAAGGGAAAATATTTCAGATGTGCTACCACCCACACACACCTCTTTCTCTTTACGTTCTTCACCTTTCTCAAACAGGAAAAAGTTGGATTTTAAGATGCCAAGCACACAAATTCTCTGCGATCTGCCATCATTCACCACGATTTCTGGGGGGTTTTTTGCTGCTTCTTTGGGCTAATATTTTTGGATACCCAAAGGACTTTTTATATCCTCGTGTCTGAGTTTTCACAACACTGTTGTCCTCAGGTAGCAGCGATATCTTTGCTTTTGCTGAGATGGAAACCAGAGTCGGTGTCTCCCCCCGTTTTCTCCTTTTCCGTTCCAAGTTCCTCTTTCTGGAACTGGCCTAACCGGATGGTGGGCGTTGTTCTGCAGGGCGGCTCGTCCGTATTGTGGACGTGAAAGTAGAGGTGAGGATGTATTGATGGCAGAGTGTGCCCTGGGGCTGCTTACCTGACTACACTGTCCTGGTAACCAGTACTAACCTGGTGTGAGTAGCCAGTAACTCGTACTCGCCTGGTAAGCAGTCCCCGGTTGCCCTCCTGCGGGCGTCCCCGTGCCCGGGCGTCAGAGGCCCTTTCTGGGTTGCGCGTGAGCGTTCCCCACGCCATTCCTATTCTTCTGAGCCTCCGGCTCGTGTGTAATATTCTGCTCTGCCTCTGTGTTAATGATTCATCCTAACCTTTATGTCATCAGGAAGTGTCATTAGAGCGTGGTTATTTTTGTGCACGTAATTAGAATATTAAATAGATGAATCCCTGAGGAATCCCTCTCGTATCCTCCAGCCCGCAGGTTGTCTTTCAGCAGAACCCATTTTCCTCTCGCTTTTACGGCGACAGAGCGACGCAAGTCGCAGCCCTGCCTGGTTCGCTGACCCGTGCGGACAACGGCTTCAGAGGACGAACCCAGACGCCGGGTTCATCCCCCGCGGCCTCTTTCTGCGCGGTGCCTGGGGCAGATTCCTTCGGTGGTGCGTTTTCTGAGCATCATCTAACGGCTCTTGTGTCCTGGCTTGAAGTTTTCACGCTTGCGTCTCACGGTCGCGAGTCGACAGCCCATCTTCTCAGCTCCTCACACGCTTGTTCCCCTTATCTCTGCCCTTGTTGTGTGTCTCTGGCAATGGTCATCACGTCAGGCTCACCAAAACCCCCTCATCCTTTGCATTTGGTGTTTGAGCGTTTGCTTCTAGATGCGTGTCGTCTTGCCTGGTCTGGCCCCAGCAGCTGCAGGCGTTGGAGGGGTTTTTTCCTGGTCCCTGAAAGGGGAGCACAGCTCATCCAGGATTACAAAGGTACTTCTTTGTTGTCAGTGTCTGTCACGCATTTAGACAGAGCTGTGGTTCGCGTCCAACTTTCTTGCACGTCACATGCCCTTGCCTGCTTAGAAGCTCATGTGCAAACTTGTTTATACACCGTCTTTTTAGCTTCATGCTCTTGTTACCAAGGAGGAATTTCATCGGTGACTTTAAAAGCTGGATCTGTCGAGAGACTCATTAGTTCTGGGGTTTATCCCATAAGCTCTTTAATTGGGTGGCCTCCATCATCACGGTACCTGCACCCTGCCCAAAGCAATGCTCTCTCCTCAAGAGCAGTCCTGCCTGTGTGGAAGGAGGAGGAACTTCATTTTGGGGAGCAAAGTGTCAGAGATGGGTGTTGCGCTACAATACGCTGATTATAGCAGCCTCCAGGTTTGTTGCCCTGCTGCGGCTCGGTGGTGACACCGTGTTCTGGAGCGGTTGGGCTGGTCCGTGGCCACTCACTCACAGGTAGCCATGAATGGCGAGAAGTGCTTTGATAAGGCTGTGTGTTCGTGGAGCGCTCGGTGCGGAGCTGGAGCTGCAGGAGGAGTGCTCTCAGCTCCCCGCAAGGTCCTACATCTGGGTTGGGGCAATCCCAAGCACAGCTCCAGGCTGGGTGGGGAATGGCTGGAGAGCAGCCCTGAGGAGAAGGACCTGGGGGTGCTGATCGACGAGAAGCTCAACATGAGCCGGCAATGTGCCATCGCAGCCCAGAAGGCCAACCGCATCC